>CAUYPK010043085.1:0-30549 GCA_963574355.1 Loris lydekkerianus | reverse complement strand
TTTTGATTTGCATTTCTCTGATGATTAAGGATGATGAGCATTTTTTCATATGTCTATAGGCCGTGTGCCTGTCTTCTTCAGAGAAGTTTCTCTTCAAGTCCCTTGCCCAGCCTGCGATGGGATCACTTGTTCTTTTCTTGCTAATACATTTGAGTTCTCTGTGGATTCTGGTTATTAAACCTTTGTCGGAAACATAACCTGCAAATATCTTCTCCCATTCTGAGGGCTGTCTGCTTGCTTTACTTACTGTGTTCTTGGCTGTGCAGAAGCTTTTTAGTTTGATCAGGTCCCAGTAGTGTATTTTTGATGCTGCTTCAATTGCTTGGGGAGTCCTCCTCATAAAATATTTGCCCAGGCCAAATTCTTCAAGAGTTTGTATTTTTATAGTTTCATGTCTTAAGTTTAAATCTTTAATCCAGTGAGAGTCTATCTTAGTTAATGGTGAAAGGTGTGGGTCCAGTTTCAGTCTTCTTCAGGTTGCCAGCCAGTTCACCCAGCACCATTTGTTAAATAGGATATCTTTTCCCCACTGAATGTTTTTAACTGGTTTGTCAAAGATCAAATAATGGTAAGTAGCTGGCTTCATCTCTTGGTTCTCTATTCTGTTCCATACATCTACCTCTCTGTTTTTGTGCCAGTACCATGCTGTTTTGTTTTGTAGTATAGTCTGAGATCTGGTAACGTGATTCCTCCTGCTTTGTTTTTATTTCTGAGTAATGTCTTGGCTATTCCAGATTTTTTCTGATTCCATATAAAATGAAGTATTATTTTTTTTCGAGATCTTTAGAGTATGACAGTGGAGCTTTAATAGGGATTGCATTAAAATTGTATATTGCTCACCTAACCCCAGTAAGAGTAGCCCACATAACAAAATCCCAAAACCAGAAATGTTGGCGTGGATGTGGAGGAAAGGGCACACTTCTACACTGCTGGTGGGAATGCCCACTAATACATTCCTTCTGGAAGGATGTTTGGAGAATACATAGAGACCTAAAAATAGACCTGTCATTCGATCCTATAATTCCTTTATTAGGTTTATACCCAGAAGACCAAAAGTCACAATATAACAAAGACATCTGTACCAGAATGTTTATTGCAGCCCAATTCATAATTGCTAAGTCATGGAAGAAGCCTAAGTGCCCATCAACCCACGAATGGACTAGCAAATTGTGGTACATGTATACCATGGAATACTATGCAGCCTTAAAGAAAGATGGAGACTTTACCTCTTTCATATTTACATGGATGGAGCTGGAACATATTCTTCTTAGCAAAGTATCTCAGGAATGAAAGAAAAAGTATCTAATGTACTCATCCCTACTATGAAGCTAAATTATAGCTTTCACATGAAGGCTATAACCCAACTATAGCACAAGACTATGGGGGAAGGGCCAAGGAAGGAGAAGGGAGAGGGGAGGTTTTGATGGAGGGAGGTTAATGGGTGGGGCCACATCTGTGGTGCATCTTAGACTGGGTACAGGTGATTGCACTAATGTACACAGCTATGATTTAACAATAAAAAAAAATATATATCGTATGTTGAGAAATGTATATAGAACATGTGTTGCTTTGTTCAGACATATTTATGTCTACTGCCTACTCCTTAAAGCATAAATCAATTTTATTTTTTTCTGGAAGAATTAGTGTGAGGTATGGAGATGAAACAGATAAATATACAATTTTGTCATTAGGATAAAATTTGTAATTAAACTTAATTAAAGCTCATTAGCCACCAAGAGAGAAGAAGAAATAAATTTCCAAAAACGTAAAATTTTACCTAGACGTATTTTAGAATATATGTTCATTAAAAGTGGATCTGCTTTATCAAGTTAATAGAAATGTCCTTCATAATTAAACTGCCTTGTTAAACGAAGCTCATCGCAATCTCAAATTACCCAAGCACAAGAATTACAAAAAGCACTAAACAAAAAAGGATGGGGTTTTTCTTCTACAAATAATAATTTTTATTTACTTTACAGCTTTCTTTAATATTCAGTAAACTAAAGATCAAGCATCTCCCTCTTTCTTTTTGTTTTGTTGGAATATAATTGATGTTGTTTGACAAGTTGTACAAAAGTTGTCTACTGTGTGAATAATCAAAAGAAGACACACAAGTGGCCAGCAGTGTTCCAAATGAAATTATGGAAGCTCAAATTAAGGCAAATCGTTCTATGCATTTTGGCACTTTGGCTAAACACAGTCCTGTACACAGCAAAAAATATGCAGCCTTGCTTTTTGATTTGATATAAGAATTTGAAAGCAGATTTCAAGATTTCCAGCAAAATAATATTTTGTTGCATTTGCGACTCAATTTTCAGTCAACATAAATACCTATGTTACCTGACATTTTTCAAATAAAATGAGTAGAGCTGCAGTCTGACTTTCAAATTGAAGAAAAATTTGATCATGTCTCTTTATTGGACTTGTATAGGTCCTGTCTTCTCAGGGACAAATTGTGCCCTCACTTCACAATCATGCCTTATTCATGTCATCGCTTTCTGGCAGCACCTACATTTGCGAGCAAGTTTTTTCAAGAATAAGGCACATTAAAACTAAAATTAGAACTGAAAGTCCTGATGAGCACCTTGAGAATGTTTTGAAAATTGCAACGACTTCCATCAACCAGATATTGACACATTGGCTTCTCAAATACAATGTCAAAAACCCCACTAGTTTTATGTTGCTCACTTTTATTTTACTTTTCTAATAAAAAAAAAAAAAAAACACACATTTTGTAACTTAGACATGTACATTTTCTATATGAGTGATCATAAAGTTGGGACCTGCTCCACAATTTTAAAAGACCCTCTGAACGGACCACTGCATAATTAGGATTATTATGTGAGGACTTTCTTGCTTATCTGTGGTGGCTGACATCACAAAATTTGTGCATAGAACTTTTTTCTCACTCACTAGCTTTTGTAGGTGTTTGTGTATTGAAATGTGGCTCAAGACAGTTCTTCCAATGTCCCAGAAAAGTAAAAGGTTGGACACCTCTGCAACTAGAGCAAAATTCTTTGATAGAATCTATCATTCACCAATTTTTCTTGGAATGTTTATATATTTATTTATTTTATTTTTTGAGACAGCATTTCACTCTGTCGCCTTTGGTACAGTGCCGTGGCATGATACGATAGCTCACAGCAACCTCGAACGCTTGGGCTCAAGTGATTCCCATCCCAAAGCCTGGGACTATAGGTGCCCAACACAATGCCCAGCTATTTTTTAGACACGGGGTCTTACTCTTTCACAGGCTGGTCTCAAACTCCTGAACTTAGGTGACCCACCTGCCTCAGCCACCGTGCCCAGCCAGAAATTTTTTAACAAATGCCCTCCAAAATGTATTTTCTCCTGCAGCTCTGCTGAGATTTCTCTTCTCAAGGATATCAAACACTTGCTCACTCCTCATCTAATGGTCATTCTTGGCTCTACCTTTCTTGACCTGTCAGCAGCTGTTTACAAGATTCATCACTCTCTGCTCCTAACAATTCTTCATTGATCTGGCTCCAGGATCTTATACTTGCCTTGTTTTTATTTTACATCTCTGGACCCTTCTTAGTGGCTCTGGAGCTAAAACCTTAAGCATGTTCTCTTTCCTCTGTGTATCTAAACCCTAGGTTCTCTTGTCCGGTCTCTAGGGTTTTAAATTGATATCATCCTACTGTGATTCTAAACTGAATTCCTGCTTGTATAACTAATAGGAATTCCAAACCAGACACGCCCCAGTGAGTTCCTGACATTCCTTTCAAAGCCGGCTGCATCCACGGCCTTTTCCTTTTCGTCAATGCAAGCTCCATTCCTCCTGTCTCTTAGGCCCCAAAGCGTGATGTCATTCCCCATCTATCTCAGTTTTAGCCATTTCTGTTAGTTCTACCTTCAAAATCCATCCAGAACGTAGTCACATCTCTTCACACCCACTGCCTTCATCTTGTCCAGGCTGCCACGATTCCTCGCGGGCATTCCTGCAGCACTCTGCTCATCACTCTCTCGCTTCTACCATTGATTTCCTTCAGACTGCTGTCAACTCAGCATCCAGAGTGACCACTTTGTATAGAACGTAAAGACGACATCGTGCTTTCCTCAAAACCGCTCAGTGTGCCCCTATGCTATTCAGCATGGAAAGCAAAACTCTTACTATGTAACTTAGAGTCAGATCCGAGATGTCTTCTGCTGCCCTCCCCACCAATAAAATCATCACCAATCTGCCCTCACTACTATTCCTTGAAGCTTTCTGTCAAAAATATGCCTGCTGAGGGATTTACACTTATTTTTTCTTCTACCTGGAAAGTTCTTCCCTTGGATACCTTATATAGTCAGCTCCCTCATTCTCTTATGTCCGTACTCAAATTTTATCCTCTTTGGTAGATTAAATAAGTCTCTCTTCCTGCAAAGTAGGAGTCAACATTCTAATCACTAGATCCTGTGAATATTTCGCCTCACTTGGCAATAGTAACTTTGTGGTTGTGATGAAGTTGAAGATCTTCAGATAAGGAGATTATGCTGGATTCCCCAGATAGGCCCAATCTCCTCCCCAGGGTTCTTTCTAGAGATGAAGGTGCCCATCAGGTCAGAGAGATGAGCCTAGCAGAGGTTGGAAGGATATGAGGAAGGGGACGCACACCACGCAAGCAGCTTCTAGAAACTGTTAAAGACAAAAAAGCTCCTTATGAAGGAGTGCAGCCCTGCCCACACTTTGATTTTAGACTTCTGACCTCTAGACCCATATGAATAAATTTGTGTAAAGTCACTAAATTTCTGCTCATTTGTTATAGATCAATAGAAAACTAATACTCCTCATTGAAATCTACACTGATCAACTTGTCTGAAGTTTTTTTTCCTCTTTTAAGCAATTTTATTTTTTTATTAAGTCATATATACATAGATCATGAATACATTTATGTCTTTGTGTGTTGATTATTTGTACCAATTGGAGTGCTTGCATCCTACTAACTAACATAGCTTTCACCTCATTTACTTAATAACAGTGTTAAGACATTTGTGTTCTATACTTGATAGATTTGACTTGTACCCTTGCAATCTCCTCTATACGTGTGGTCCCACCATTAACCCTCCCTCCACAGGACCATCCTTTTCCTTCCCATCTCCCTCCCCTTCCCTCCTTCATCCTGGGCTACAGTTGTGACGTTTTAGTGCTAGCCCCTCTGTTTCCCCCTCACACTGTGCACCAGCCTGCTGCTCTATTCAGTCATCTAGTATATTATCAATCGTTCCATAAGCGCAGGATTGAGGGCCTTCTTTCCATACACTAACCCAGAACATGGTGGGCATATAGTAGGTGTTTGACAATATTTGTTGAAAATAATAAATAAATGAATAAATGAGTTTAAAATTTTTGTTTCTTTCTAATCAGTATTTTTATATTTTCTGTGATAGTGCCCATGAACCCTCTGGCATGGCACAAAGAACTCTAACAAGAAGTGTGTGTGTGTGCATGTGTGTGTGTGTGCACATGCATGCATGCACACTGCATACTACAGTCATATATTTATATGTTACTGGTAACAGCATGTGTCTGTTTACATGCATGCACACACACCATATACTATAGTGGTATTCTCACATGTGACTTAGAGCAGCATAATGAATGCATTGAACTACATTATGATCTTACCAGGTAATCAATAAGATTGACATGACCACACCAAACTTTTCACAGTTCAAATCTACTTATGTCTGCCATGGAAATGATGGATAAATTCAGCTGTGATGTTTAATTTAAATAATAGAAATAATAGAACATCTATAATGACAACAGTGAGGGACAGATGCCATTTCTTTTTATTTTATTTCAATATATTACTTCATAGACATGGTGAACAGTGTAGTGAATAAAATTCAGTGCTTCTCCCACTTTATCTCTATACATTCATTATGCTCTTAGCATATAACCATAGCTCCTTCCTACCAGGACATAGACTCAAATATGCTGTAAGTTCTAAAAAAGAATATATCACCTGGTAAACACCCTAGTAGAATGTCAATGTCTTAGATTTTGACCTTAAAAATAACATAAAACCATATACTCTATTTTCATTTATATCTCTAGAACAGAGGGTTAGAGGATAAAAGCTGTGTTTGAAATAAAATAGACACCATATATAAAAGCTGACTGTATTCTACGTTTTATTTTTTGCAAAGAAAATACAAAGGAAGTGAACTCTAACCGCATTATTTTTGCATAAGAAACTTCTTAAAAATCCTGCTACCCACACCTGATAAACCTGAGTCCTCCATCGGCCTGTTGCCTATTCAGGGTCCGTCACATACCTGAGCTCATTATGGCCTGCCACAGGAAGTACCTCATTCTGAGAAAGGTATTTCCTTAGTGATATTTTTATTTACAGACTATAATGCAGGAATTGTTCCTGCTTATTACAGAATTAGAAACTTTTCCAATTATTTTCCATTTTCCCCCTCCAGGGTGGACATGACAGTATGAATTTATATTTAAAGTATATTGGTAATTCCCATGAAGGGTGTTTAATCCTATTAATTGAGGTCTCCAAGAGGACCCAGTGGGGTTAAAATAAAAGTTATTGTGAGTTCTTTCTTTCTGGAATTGCTGATTATTTTTTTCTGTCTGTGGACAAAATATCAACACTGCTCCCTAGTCACTGCAATTTTACTGGGCAGGTGTGGGACTGGGGCATGGAGTGGGGAAAAAAACCGGCTACTGACATAATTCAGCCCTGAGGTTTATATCACATCAGTGGCAAAAGAAAGCTCCCCTGCAGATAAAAAAATTAGTTATCACTGCAAGAGCTGCGCTCAAGAAGAAGAATACACATTTCTCAAGCTCATCATGAGAAGAGTATTCACTGACAGAGGCTTAGTCATACACACCAAAGGGCATTTGGAAGAAAACACCCATGAACAGCCCATGCTATTCTCACATGATACAGCTAGTTCTCCTCACAAATGACTTCACTTGAAATATGCTCAGCCAGCATACGTAAAAATGCTTTCAAGTATTAAAAACAATAACGCAAATAAAAATGTCAACTTGGACCAAGTAACTCAAATCATGTCACCAAGAGTGTGCTTCTTTAAGTAAGTCGCCTCTCTCTACTTGTAGAAGTGAGGAAACTAAAGAACAAAGTGAATGAGTTACTTATCCAAGGTCAATTTCATAGGTCAGGAACAGAGCCAGAACTAGACCTTATCCAGGAGACCAGATCAACTCCCTCTCTTGAAGTTGGCATATTACACAGAAAGTAACATCATGTGAGTATCTAATAAAGACCTTAAACTATTATAGTAGAGTGGCTTCAGACAAAATTCGAATTGATTGAAACTTTCTCTGAAACTTGAATCAAAGCAAACCCCATCTTTTCTTTCTATACCTCTTCTCTTGTACTGAAGAATCCAAAGATAGCACACGAATGGATGTTTCTCTGATACCTGTGGCTTATCAGTAAGAATAGAAGTAATGGAAATCTCATGGGAAATCCTGCTCTTAAAAGATTTCCAATCCAATTTTTGAACTCAAAAGGCTTGAATTAGTTTCAGATTAACATCGAAGCCTTTCAAAATACGCCTTCCAGGCTTCAGTTATCAGGGGGACATCAGAAGCTGGATTTTAGGTTCAATTTCTCTGGCAAGAGGAAAGAAATAGACAAATATTCACGTTTCATTTTTGTGTGTGTGCTTATGCCTTCTTTTCTTTTCATCTCTTTTCTACGTGCAATTTATTTTGTCATTTTAACTTTCATTACCTTCTCATAAGATATCCACATTTGTGCATGAGAATACACAGCCACGCATGTGCGGTTCAGTAAGTCTCAATGTTCAGCTGAAGCACTGGTTACTCATCTTACTTCTCTGTGTGATACTCCATGGCTGCCAAACCGAAAGAGTTCAAGTTCAGTTTTCGTGTTCTTTAGATGCATTTGTAGGGAGTCCTGCTCCACAGTACCCATGTGAAATGTAATTTTCATCCCTTTTTCTGTCTCTGGCCCTCAGGTTTTTCCTATTGCAGATAAAGTTGAGCTGGCTGTCAAACATATTTCTCAAATTTCTTTTCCAATATATAGTTCAGTTGGTCTATAACATCTGCAAGAAAGGCAAGTGGCCAGGATATGGCAGAGATTTGTCCTCCTCAGTCTTCCCTGGAGAATTTGAAGCCAGAAGATCAAGAAAATATGGTTTCTAATTCAGAGCAGTAACCATTGGGAGAGTCATGTATTACAGCCACAACTAAATATACTGGGTATTTATTAAATAGATAAACAGAATCCAGTCTTTTTTAAAGGTCCGCAGAAGTATACTGTCAAGAAGAATTCCACTCCTGCCTACTCTCAGCAACCTTTTCATCTGCGTACACTTCCAAACCTTTCTTTTGAGGCTAGCTTTCCTGCTGGGCTCCCGTGTCTACAGAGGGTAAGCGCTAGCTTGAAGTTTTGTAATGTAGCCCTGGGTGCTTAATCAAACTCTAAAGTATAAAGTATTTCACATAACAAATTGAGGCAAAGGTTAATATGGTTTTCTGTGCATGCTTATTTTTATAAGACTAATATTTAAGCTGTTTTAAAATCAACCACGTATTATTTGCCTGCAGACTGCACATATGTGAAAGCTTCTAGCCATTATATTGGGGGGGGGGGGGGCTTTTCATGCATGTGGACGTTGTTCAATGCTGATTCCAGTGGAGTGTGAACTGAGGAAGGACCCTGCTAGGTAGATGCAAATACTTCTGCTCTGGGTAAGGCTGCTCATATCAGTGCTAAAGGAAAGGAAGGGACACAGGGCAAAGAGGCATATTACTTCTAAAAAACGTTTGTATTATTTTTAATTTCAGAATATTAGAGAATACACATATTTTGTTTACTTTGTTTTTGTACAGACTGAGTCTAAGGGACTTTAATGTAGCAGGTTCCAAAGCTGATACAGGATCCACGTTTCCATTTCCTTATAATCTCCCACACAAATGGTCACTTTTTCTTTCAAATCTAGGTTTTTTTAATTGAGATGTGCCATATACCGTGCTCTGTTTAAAATATTTGATTTGGTCATGTGTGATGGCTCAATGGGAGGTTGAAGCAGGTGGATTGCTTAAGTTCAGGAGCTCAAGATCAGCCTGAGCAAGAGTGAGATCCCCATCTCTACTAAAAATAGAAAAACTAGCCAGTCTTGTGGCTAGTACCTGTAGTCCCAGCTACTCAGGAGACTGAGACAGGAGAATTGCTTCAGCCCAGGAGTCCAAGGTTGCTGTGAGCTAGGCCAACTGCTTAGCACCCTAGCCTGGGCAACATAGTGAGACTGTGTCTCAAAAAAAAAAAAAAAGACATTTGATAAATTAGTCCTTAGTCCTTCTATATATAAAACTACATGACACTTGCTGTGAAATAAAAGGCTTAGAACCTTTGAATATTGCTGGGCAAGGCATCTGTATTTCCAATTACTTTTGGGCAATAAGCAAGGCTTAATTTTAAGAATAATTTGGATACATGTCATCATATTTCTCAGAGCCTCCTGCCTGTCTTGTTGAGCAGAAGTTTCCAAACCAAGGGAATCATTAATGTGGGGACTATCCCAGAATTCTATTTTTTATAGTCCGCAGATGATTCTGATTGGTATTCAGCTAATATGGAAACCCTTTGTTTTATTTCAAGAATACTTCATAAAGCAAATCTTCGATTTATAAATATATGGTCTGTTACAGAGGAAGGAAGTATTAGACACAGCTTTACATTTTCTATGACCCTCCTGCAGTGCTAAGGTCTCTTTAAACCTCACTTAGTTTCCCTGGAGACCACCCACTATTCTTGTCCAATCACAAACACCAAGTAAAAGCTGCAGAAAAGAGTTTCCCTCATAGTCTCCCTACCAACTTCTTCACCTTCCAGAAGCCTCTTTCCTGTTTTAATTTTTATTTTGGTGTTTGTCTTCCCTAAATGTAACTGATCACTACAAATACCTCCTCTTATACAAAACATTCCTATTTTAACTCCTGTTGTGGGTTGAATGGCTGACGTCCCAAAAGATGTGTCCATAGCCTCAGCCCCCAAAACCTGTGAATGTCACTTTAATTGGAAAAGAGATCTTTGTAAATATAATAAAGTTAAGAGTCTTGAGATGAGATCATCCTGGATGATCTGGATTATCCCCAAATCCAATGACATTTGCCCTTGTAAGAGAAAGAAAAGGAGACAGAGAAACAGGGAGAACAAGGCCAGGTGAAGACCAGGGCAGAGACGGGAGCCCTGTAGTTACAACCCCAGGAGGGCCTGGAGCCTGCAGCCTCTGGGGAAGGGGAGCAAGAAGTCTCACCCAGGCCCATCAAAAGCAGCATGGCACAGCAGATGCCTTGGATACCAGACTTCTGATCCAGATTTGTAAGATAAATTTTTCTTATCTTAAACCACTGACTGTATTTGATAATATAATTTGTTAGGAAAATCCTAGGAAACTGAAACAATCCCTTCTTTGTCTGCCTAGCCCAGCTATCATGGGTTTAACACACACATAAACAAACAAAAGAACCCAAACCTGTCTCTTTCTCTCCTTAGGTTTCTTTCTTATCCTCTCTTCAAATCATTATATGCCACAGAAAAACCAGGGTCCAATGCCAAAGAGGATAATTGAAATACATCTCTATGGAGAAAACAGAAGTTATCACTACATTTAGGGTTCCTTAAAGGTAGAGACTGAACATTCTCAACTTGGAATCACTCCCACCAAGCATGACTACAGACACACGGTTGTTGTTTACTAAATATTTTTAATAAATAAATTCTAAAGTTAGATAAGATTAAACTTCAATTCTTCCAACCTATAAAGTCTTGAGTTGAAAACAGTTCAAACCCAAATTTCACTCAGATTTGCCAAGATGGTTTCATGTACTTCCTCACCATCTTCAAATCCCAACCTGTGTCCTCAACCAGGGATGATCCAGATGAATAAATAATAACAATAAATAAATGATAATAATTGACAATAACCTATGGTCTGAGGGTGATAGGTCAAAATTAGTATTTTATTTGCATTTTTAGGAAAAATATATTTTTGGAATTTCATCAGGTTACCTAACGACCATTTATTATATTGTTTGCATTGAAAATGTACTTTTCATTCCAAGAAATATTTTAAAAAGTAATTCCTGGAACAAAGTTATATTTCTGAGTTGGAAGGGATGCCCTTCTATTCTTCATAATCCCCACCCTAGCTTATGTGGGAGAACAGAACATACCACCCTAACATTTGCTTCTTTCACATAAGGGTAGTTGAGTTGAAGGCAATTAAGAAGGAACAAGTGTGAAAAAGCTCTCTACTCTCTCTTTGTTTGCCCAAAGCAGGACATAAAATTATAAAGACTAAAAGTATCCTGCTCCCCCCCTCCCTTTACATCAAGAACAAAAGCTAACCATTGATGACATCGTTAGCCTTCGTGGGCCTGGAGATGGCATCAGAGAAATCTACCTTACCGATTACCTCTTATCTGCCAGTGACTTTTCATCCCAAATTGCCACCCCTCGGAACTCAAAGTCCTTGTCTTGTGTCATGTCACTTTCCTAAAAATTTATTGTTCTTTTTTTTTTCCTTGACATTTCTGTCTACATTCCTATAATTTTATTTAGAAAGACCAGTGCTAATATTGAGGGTTAACGGTGCAAAATAACGCATGTAATCTTTGTTGAAGACGTTACATTAGCTGACATTCAAAGCCACCTCTTGGAGAAGTATTCACTTCCTGAGTATCTCTCATGTATATATTAAATATACATGTTAATAAACTTCTGTTGGTTTTCCTCTTATTAATGCATTTTGTAAAAGCCGTTCACTCCAGCTAAGAACTTATGAGGGTTGAGGAAAACAATATTTTCCTCCCCATATTGAACATGTATCTATCTACTGCTACCTCTAAGTAATAGAGGCTAAAACTAACAGCAGAAGAGAATCTTGTAAAATTTGGATCATTAACCAAGAACTTTATGAGTGTTCTCCTTCTTAACTCTCATTACTGAAGGAATGGAGCCCTTGTCTTTTTCTCATCTGAGATGGAGCTGTCATTCTTCCTCGTGGGCAGTATCAGTCCTGATCCCTTAACCTCCCCTGCCAGGTCTTCGTGCCTTACTTCATTTTCTTTCATGACTCTGTATTTTCTATTGAAAGGCAACAGGTACTTTATTTCTGCTTGTTACTGTCCTTAATATTCATTGCTTTTCTTTATTGATGCTGTTAAAATTACTCCTCTCATGTCTTTTTTGTTCCTTTCCTTTGCTTTCTAGACCACAGTACAGTAGTCCTTCCTTACCTGTGGCTTGGCATGCCACAGTTTCAATCACTCACCATCACTTGCCAACCAGAAGTCGGTGAGTAACAGTATAGTAGGGTATTTTTAGAAAGAGAGAAAGGTAGAGAGAGAGAGAGAGAGGAGGCCACATTCACGTAACTTTTATTACAGTGGAGTACTACAGTGGAGTGTCAGAATTGTTCTACTTTATTGTTAGTTATTACCATTAATCTCTTCTTGTGCCCAATTTGTAAATTAAATTTTGTCCTAGATATGTAGAGAAAAAAACATAGCAAGCATAGAGTTAAGTGCTTTCCACAGTTTCAGGCACCCATAGGGGCTCTTGAAACTTACCGCTGGGGAAAAAGGGAGACTACCACCTGTGGGTTTTCTTTCTAAAGCCTCCTGCTGTTTGACTCTCGCTTCATGTGGTTCCTTGGCTCACATCCTTCTTTACAAGGATTCACTGCTAAAGCTTCCTGCTGCTCAGATTCTGTTAGTTTCTAAATCTACAGAAGAGTTTTCCTTTCTTGCATTTACTAGCAAAGTTTCTTACTAGTGTCCTCCTGCCTGTGGCTCTGTGGACTCTCTGCATACTCAGTAAGTTGCAAACATTAAAGCCTCGTACATGGTCAATTTCTAGATAAGAAGGGACAGCTGAGATGTTGGGAGAGCCTGGGTGGCAGTAATTTCCCAAGTTTGAGTAGCAGTGTGACCCTGACCCTGTCCTATGTACTAGTAGTATGAGTTGATTTTAGTTGTCTAGAAAATGGATGGTAATGCCTCTGACAAAGGTCATATGTGAGGGTACATTTCAAAAAATGAATGTGAAAAGTATTGAGGAAAAAGAATGAAAATATTCAACACCTTGAGAGCTAGTACCCAAAAGAATTTAGAGAAGAATTTAGGTGATGATTATATGGGGATTACTGCTGAATACTACTGAGATTATTCCATAGTTCTCACAAACAATTTCTGGTGCATAGCCACCTTTTGTGTGTTCAGCATATTTGAGGTTAACATAGAAACCTACTTGGTCATTTGGTTATTCTTCCCCTTCTAATCCATTTGCTCAACAGCATTGATTGCATTTGTTGTGGTTTTTGCTTAAAATATTATGATAAACCAAACATAAATATAAACAAAAATATATATTATTCATGCCACCATAGATCTTAAATGTAAGGTCACATCACTACTAAAGTCATGTCTATTTTCAAGTGTGTCATCACTATAAACGAAGTAGACATAGTGCCGAAAGATGTATATTAGGAAGATTAGACATATTCAGGCATATAAGAGAAGGTAGAATTGCAATGACATTAAGGAAGAATGTTGGTAGATAAAGCTGGAGAAGTCAGCAGCTCTTGGCCACCAGGAGCTCCCAAGGAAAGGGGTAACAGGACTGGATTTGTAGTGCAAAAGTGTAAGTCTGGCCTCAGTATTGCAATGGTTAATTTTATGTGTCATCTTGGCTGGACCACCGTTCCCAGATATTTGGAAAAACATTACTGCAGATATTTGGGTGAGGGTGTATTTGGATAAGATTATCACTTACATTGGAAAACTTTGAGCACAGGAGGTTGCTCTTCATAAAGTAAGTGGGTTTCCTCTACCCAAATGAAGGTGTGACCAGAACAAAATTCCCCTGAGCGAGAAGGAATTCTGCCAGCAGAGAGTCTTCCCACTTGGACCCGCAGTATAAGCTTTTCTTCCAGTCTCCAGCCCACCATACAGATTTTGGACTTGTCCACTTCATAATCACATGAGGCAATTCCTTAAGATCAATCTGTATATTTATTATATGTTTATTACTTATTTTAATATATATACACAGATCCTGTGGATTGGCTTGTATGCAGACTTATACAAATTTGGATGTTTCATGATGGGGCAAGGAGGATGGTGGCTATTACAGAACTTCAAGTGTGAGTTCATAAAATCCTACTTCAGGACAGTAGTGCTGGAGGTTGAGGGAAGTGGATTGAAAAGCCAATTGGGAAGCATTTAGTGTGGTACTGTGTACTGGAGGCGTGAGTGAAGACAGTACAGACTCCTGGGTCAGCCTTGGGCCTGTACATGCAGCATAGTGTTGTTACTGACTAGTGTCATCCTCCAAGGGGACCTACTTAGAAAGAAAGAGAAAGTTTGGACACATTGAGTTAGAGACGCTGTTAACAGATTTAGAAATGCTGCATTAATGATTGCATACAAAGACCCAAATAACAGATGGAGATTTATACTCATCATACATTTGAGAATCATCTTTTTATAAGTGGTAATGAAAGAGGTGAGCATGGATGAAAACACATGATAACACATATTTTCCCCTAAGATGCAATGCAGCCTTCTGTATTTAGGAACACTAGATGACATCTTAACACCATGCTTTAAGGCCACAGCAGCAACAGAATCATAACAGAGAAAGAGAGAACAGAAATGCAAACAAAACAAAACTGCAGCGCTAAATAGATGTCATAATGAACACTTGTTCTCAGTCTGAGCAAGACCTTAAAAGACAAGGCCAGACTCACCTTGTTCAACCTCAGCTAGGAACATGTCCATTAAGGGAATCAAGTTTTTGGACATTCTGCATGTCTTTAAATGATCTCACAGTCCACAACTATGGATTTGAGTGCTTTAAACAAATTTTAACTAGTGAACAAAAATCACAAATACATAATCTGTGAATAGTGGGGATCAACTGTATTTGTATCTTCATTAAATATAATAACATGCCATTTGTGAACAAGTCCTAAGCCATGCTGTAGAAGGTCTGTGGAAAGGAGGCACAAATCTAATGAGGACCTGGTCACCAAAATCTAGAGGTCACATAAAGGGGAAAAAAATAATGAGTCCATTTAGGTTTATTCAATTATGCTAATGTTTATTGGTTACCAATAAATTTAAAATAACTAGGTGATATTTGGTGTTGTTTCTTAATAAAATGGATGCATTCACTGTAGCATACTTTCCCAACAGAAGCAGTTATGCAATGTAACTAAATATAGAGAAAGCGTCCAATCTGCTAGTGAGGATTCACTGACACTTGACAACAACCAAATATGCATAGTGTAAATTACATAACAAATTATTGCATGTGCAGTGTGAGAAACAGAGTTCAAGTCTGTGGCTATGCATCCGATCCCAGCATCTGACTGAGACATGTGGGAAGTTTAGCAAAGAATTTTGTTTTTCATATTGCTTATAAAGAGGGATTGTAGGAAATTATTTCTGGTTCAACAGAGAGTGTAAAATTAAAGCAAAGGAATGAGACCACAATGGAATACAGCTGAATGCATCTGACCAAACAGGTGTTTACTTACTTGTAAATTATAGACAGGTAAGAATAGGCAATAAAATTGTGGCTCCATGCTGTGTAAGTCTTCATACAAAATGTCAAATTTCTTGAGAAACTGGGAAGAATTTAGTGCCAATCAACCTGAAAAAGAAACACTGTTGATTTCTGAGTCTTTGATAAACAAATATAACTTATTTTTGCAGAATATGATATCTAACTTGTCACATCACATAACAGATGAGTGATTAATTTTACCTTTCCAAATATATAAAGATAAAAGTCAATGAGGAATGTTTTCTGCACAATTATAGGTATGAAAAAACACTGACATCATTAAAATGACATTGATTGTGAAATGAAGGACTGTCTGTACTTCCCACTGGCAGCAGGGCTGAACCTACATTTTCCAAGACGAACTCCTCAGCGTCAGGAGTTTTGACAGCTCTGGAGGGAGTGAAAGAAAGCATTTTTCTCCTCAATAGAATGTACAGCCCAAGGTATCGATGCATTTATAGCTTGAAAGCATATTCTTAAGCATTGAAAATGACTCAGTGGGGAAATAGTGTGGGTTTCAGTTTTGATAATGTCACAGTAAAGAACAGAGCAAGAAACTTAAATTATGTGCACTTCAGTAAAGTAACATTATGCATTTACTTTGCAGTGCTTGACAGGTAGGGCCATATGTGACCCTCACTTGTCATGTACAACTCCCACAACACTGGCTGGCTACATTATGGGGTATTTCTTAGAAATTGTGCTTCCAGCCATGGTTAGTAACATTCAAGAGCCATGTGAGGGGTCATATGACACAAAGATAAGACAGCCTCCTCCCTTCAAGCCTTTTTTCAAGAAATTACCACATGTTTATTCTCTTTGCCACTAAGCTCTCCTGTGCTGTGAGCTCTATGTGAAGTTCTTTGTCTGTACGATTTTCATTCCATTCTTGTCAAAGACAACGATTCAAAGAAATAAGAAAACAAGAAGAAGTGAACAGTGCCTCCCCACAAATGTTTCACAGCTGCATTTCTGTCCCAGACACTTTGAAAAGTATTTGTGTTTTTCTATTTTAAATTTGTAAATAGAAACCAACAGGTAGAGTGGCCACTGTTCGTTGTTTTACATAAAAATATTGGTGAATTGCTATCATTTCATTTAAGTAGGTAGTCTCAGAGACTTGACTATCTGAGAACTTAACAAGTTAAGAGCGTGGTCTTTAAATCACTCCTCCCCAGTTTTCTTTTTAAAGTCATAGAGCCACCAGCAGAAGCCTGTTGGTGAGCTTTGAGAACACACCAGCAGCCACAAGATCCTCATTCTTCTTGTGGCAGTGAGAGTCAGCAATTATCTGGAGCGTGGGCTCGCCCCTCCTTAGACCAAGATGAGCCAAGGGATTTAGCGACTCTCAGGGCAAATCCAGACAGCAAAAAACAATGAACTTTCCGGAAAGAACACACAGCCTATTTAGTGCTTGTGATTCAGGGAGAACCACTCTCCTCTGCAGGGCGATTTTAAGTTAAGATACATTAATTTCAGTCCCACTGATTGGAAAAGGACTGTGATTTACACACGGAATATGAGGCAGCATCAGGCTTCTTTCCTATTCCTCAACAACAAGGTCATGTCTTCCAGTTTATCCACTGAGTCACAAGGACAAAAATTTCCATGCCTTCTCTCCAAAATTGAGTAAAATTTATAGACCCATATAGATTCTGATGGAAAATATAAAGAAACATGTAAAGTAACATATCACTTTAAAGGACTGGGTGAAAAACTAAGTGTTAATTTGCAATAGTTTGGTAGCAATAGAAATGGAATTGATGGAGTGTCAGTAAAAAAAAAAAAAAAAAAGAAGAAGAAGAAAAGAAAAACTTTTAAAAATTGCTAATACACATGGACAAGCAATTAGAGTACAGGATATATTCTGGAATACTTATTCTATAATTTTTGAATGTAAAGATATCCATAGAGGAACTGCAAATTAGAAGAATCTCTACCAAGATCAGAAAAATAGATCCTGAAGATCAAGAAGACAATAAAATTTTATAACACAGAGCAATAATAAAAAAGAAGGGAAGTCATGTGGGGAAAGCTAAAGGGTAAGAAATACATATTTAGAGATATAAATGTCAAAAATACAGGGGCCAGGGACAGCACCTGTGGCTCCAAGGAGTAGGGCACTGGCCCCATATGCCGGAGGTGGCAGGTTCAAGCCCAGCCCTGGCCAAAAAAAAAAAAAAAAAAAAGGAAAAGAAATAAATAAATACTTTAAAAAAAATGTAGGGGCCAGAATGGAGAAAAATAAGTGGGGAATGTATTGAAAACTAATAATTGGACAAAAAAAGAAGAAAAACCTCCTGAGGTGAAGAATTTGAATCTGCATGTGGAAAAGGTTCACAAACTTCCAGACAGAATTAATAAAAAGTTATAAACTTTACCATAAAATAAGGAAGCCTAACCAGGTTGAAGATGAAGGAAAAGAGGTTATGTGCACCACTGGAATCAGATTAGCACTAGTTTTTTTGCTTTGAAAAATCAGGAAATCATGAAATAACAGCTAAAGGCTATTGAGCAAAAATACTATAATTTCATGATCTTGGGTCTAGTCAGGTCACACTAATAAAATTAATAAGATAATTGTTTTTATAATGGCTAGATACAAGATAAATATGAAAACAACAGGTTTTCCTAGAATAGCTATAACTATTAAAATGGAAAATAACCCACTTACAATTGTGATGAAACTAAAATAATATTGGCATCAACTATTCAAGAGAGGAATTGAGCCCATTCAAAGAGAACTGTAAATGCATTTAAGGGCATAAGACAGACTCATAATAAGTGGAAAACATGTTGTATTCCTGCTTAGAAAAGTAGCATAGCAATGTGAATTCTTATATGTGTGTGTGCTTTATTATTCTTTCATTCAAGAATTTTTTTTATAACTTTATGTATTGAGAATGCAGTGAGAGAGATGGGAAAAGGAATATACAACATAAATAATGCACATTCTATGTTAAAACAGTGGCAAATTTTATTTCTCTATAAAGAAAAAGTATAAAAAGCAAATTGGGAGCGTTGTAAGGACAGCAGTTTCTCATAAAGTGGTCCAGAAAAGGCTTCAATCAGAAGGTGACATTCCTAGAGAGACCTCAAGGGGGATAAGAGAACAAGTGGTATCTGGGTAAAGACCTTCAAGGCAGAGGAGAAAAGTACAACATCTCTGAGTTGAGAGAGTGTAAGAAAGGTAACATAGCTGAGGTGGAGTGAGCAACAGTGAGGTAGGCAGCGCACAGCACCAGCTCAGATCCGTGCACGTTATTTTGTTTTGTATTCTGAATAATGTAGGAAATCATTGAAGGGCTTTGAGTGGAGAATGACACGCTCTGGCCATTTTTCTCAATAACAGGATGACTCTCCTTGCTCAATTGACCACGATACAGGATACAAAGACAGAAAGAACAGGTGTGGAGCTGTGCGACTGTCCACAGGAGGAATAAAGTGGCAGCAGCCAGATTGCAGCCACAGAATTTTGTGAGATGTGGCCATAATCTGAACATGTTTGAAAGCTAAAACACTTATAGTAGAACTTTTTTCTAATGTTAAGGGTGATATTAAGGTTTTGGGCTTGTGGATACACAGGAAGTTACTATTAACTGAGGCTTAATATTGGACATGTTCTATCTGACACATCCAAGTGGAAATACAGATAGTTATAGAGAAGTCAAGACTGTCGGGGAAAAGGTCCAATTATTATTACTAGACAGTCCAATTATCCAAATGGGGGTTATTTCAGAACCTTAATTAATACATTAATTTTCAAGTTTGTTTGGAAGGAAAAGTCTATGGAAAAAATATAAGAACATTATGGTGAGAAAGAATTACATGGAGATATTTGCCTTACTGAATAATAAAACTTACTACAAACCCACTATAATAAAAATAGTATGGTCTTTCCAAAGGAATAAAAGTATGTCCATATAAAAGAACAACCAGAAATAAAATTTATGTATATGAGACAATATATTACAAAGGTAGAATTGCCTTTCAGTAAAAAATGGGTTATTTAGTAAATAACATTCTTTATACTCATACAAAATATGTACAAAATCAAAATTATTATATTGCATATAATAAATGTAAACACTTAAATTTTGCTTGTCTCAACTTTAGCAAGGCTTCCTATCCCATGTTTGATGCAAATTGATTATTAATTAGAAAATGAGGTTTAGAAAAATTAAGACTTTGCCCAAATGAAGACAGTTGTTAAGTAATCAATCAGGACTTGAGTCTATCATGTTCCAAGGCATATTCTTTTATGCCATGGTGAGTAATGTGTCTTTCTCGAAACAGCTATATTTATGATACAAGGTACCACCTAATGATTTCACAGAAAAATCAAGATGAGGCTCAACTCAAACTTCTGACTCCCAGTTTCATGTCACCTTTCCAGCTGGATGCAATGGTGCTTTTTTGAGTTGTTTCAGATCAACATGGGGGTTGTACTTTTGTCTGGAACACAAAGGAAGGGTGCCAAGTATATTGAATGGAGCAAGGAAGCTCTTTGAAATGACGTCTTCAAGGAAGTGCACGGATCCTAGAGCTTCGTTTTGAGGTTCTTGGCGGACAAGGTGGGAAGATCTCAGGGCCCTCGATCTCACTTCTGTTTTCATGATTTTTCACAAAAGGCTGCTCCAAGTCCTGAGAATTCCTAAAGTGTTTGGCTTACCACTAGTCCACACTTTTCAAATCAACCCCTCTGCTACCACTCAAAAGCTTTCTGCTTTCCCATCTTTAAGGCCAACTACTGAGAGTGGTTTGCAGAAGGAATTAGATTTCTGCTCTTATGTCTAAAAGCTCCTTTTCACCAGACTTGTTAAGATGAACACTAGAAAAGCTGAAAGCAGTGCAAAGTGTCAGGAATCAGTATGACAATGGGAAATCATTGCCCTTAATAATCTCACTTATGGTCTTCATGGCAAAAGTTTCTCTACGTAAAAATCTAATTTCTGTCTCTCGAGATTAATTTCCCTCTTTCAGGCAAAAAATATATATTGTACAGTTCCCCAGAAAACATTGCAAACAGTCCATAGCCTACGTATGAAAAAAAACAAAGCATTCTACTTCCCAATGCACGTATCATAACTCCACAATAAGTTATTTGGGAGACAGCCCATGGCCAGGTAAAATTTAATAAATACCCAAATAGTTGAGTGGTTTCCTTTCTTCTCCATAGACTAGACATATGATTTTCCTTATGAGTGCTTTGTATTTTTTAATACATTTATGAGAATGGACATTCAAGAAGCCTAAATTTAATGCAAGCAAAGGAATATATGATTGGAAATAAAATTGTATTATGATCAGGAAGATTCATACTCTGCAACGGAGCAGAGTGTAAACTCACATTCCAGACCCGGGTTGATTCAGCTTCCACGTCTGTGTTAGTCCCTGGCTGTAACTGATGGGTGGATTGTTACTCCCTTGATGCACACACACTTAACTTTTTTTAACCATACGAATTTTATAAACTCCCAACACAATATAGTTCCCTGCATTGTCATTAAATCACAAAACCACAATGTAAATAGAAAAAAAAAATAGACTTTCCCAAATAAGATCTTTAAAACATTAGCTCCAGAAGTACAAAATAGAAAAATTCATCCCCTCACAACAACAAACCACACATAAAGCCAAAGCTGCATGAAAGTGCAGTAGTAAAAAACGACAGGAGCTATAAAGGTTTGGACCATAAAATATTCTTGTTTCATGTTTCATACTTCTTTGAGATAACCTATAACCTTCACTGGTAATATGCCTGTAAAAACCGGAAGTGAGTTATTTGAATTTATTTTACTGGATACAGATTAAAAATCACTGCCAAAGGAATTCGAATATTTCCCAATGTAATTCTGGAGAGTAAAAGACATGAGAGAGTCTCAGTTTCAAGCTCTAGCTATGTAGGAAAACCGAGTCTCATAAAGACTGACAAATCTCCAAATTCACATTAGACTCCTCCACTCATGCTATTTTGTGCCTTTACTTAACATGATGGAGTCTCTCTGTGTGCTCCGCCCAAATGCCCTTTCTGGCTGGTGCTCTCAAGCCCTGCAAGTGCTGGAGGAGCAGGCCTATATCTACAACCTTTACTGAAGTCATGCCCTGTGCTGATGGGGCCAACTCTTTCCCACAACACTGGAACTCTACACACCCAAAATGATTCTCCCTGGCCTCAAAGTGGAATTACTGTACAATGTGATTCATAATCCAGAACATTCCCAGCATCAAGCCACAGGTAGAATGACCCTGACCCCATTTATAAGACCCACATTATTGTCACCTACTTAAGACTGAAGGTAAATAAATTCCTCAGAGCTTCAACTTTTCTCTCTTCATTAGGTAATTTTTGTTAGCATATAAACATTCTTTGATCAGAAAAAAAAAATCATCTTTGATATCCACATCCCCTCAAACAAATACTTCACTGTTCTTCTTCCTTGTAATATAAACATGATTAAAAGAGCTGTGTATGTTGGCTGTCTCTCCCTCTTCTCATGAAAGCTCTTTTATCAAGCCTTTTTCTCCATGACCCCACTGAAAGTGTACCAGTGATTCCATGCTTGTTTGGGGACCTAAAATTTTGAGTAGTTTGTTAGGCAGCTATAGACAACATAGGTCACCCCACTCAGATATCCAACTTCTACCAAATATCTTTAATTGAGATCGAAAAGTCATGCCAAATTAGCATATCTACAATAAACCCCCCATCTTCCTTCAACAAGCGTAATTATCTTCCTACCTTTTTCATCACAACTACTTATGATAGTCGCTTTGTAATTATAGATACTAAGGTCAAAAACCTTTAACACTGATTCCCCTTTTATTCAAATGGTAAATTGAATTTCACGATAAATTCGGTTTGTTTTGCTTTCAAATATAATGAGAATATAACAACTTTCTTCTTCTGAAAAATGATTTAGAGATTTTTTAGATTTTACTAAATTTAAATCTAACCATCACCTCATTTCCCACTCCATTCCAGATACCCTGGTACACGTCATAGAGTCCCATGCCTTAAGGCTTTGAACTTGTGTTTCCATACATATATGCATACCCTTTCTCTCACCTACATCAGATCTTTGCTCAAATGATGTATTGTTTTCATAGAAGACTTTTCCAAGAAAGCTACTTAAAATTACGGTTTTTCTCCACCATTCATAGACATTACCTATTCACCACCTTTCTTTCATAATATTTTCCCCATCTGACATACTATATATTTTTATTAATTATTATGTTATAATATTGTTTATTTTCTGCCTTCTCATAAAGCCCAGTGAGAATAGGGATTTTTAATGGTGCATATCGGGGCCCCTAGAATGTCAGAAACGTAGTAGGTACTTAATAAATACCAGTGGAATGGGGGAATGAGTAAGATTCCTTCTCCTTTTCTAAAAGTAATTTTAAGACATGCAATTAAAGAGAATTGTATTTTCTTCTATTATTCATGAGCTAAATTTAGTGACCAAATCAATTACAGTAATGGGAGAAAAGAATATTTTGACAGAGGTTGTTAGAAATGAAGCAGATTTTCTGCAACTCCTATCTTCGGTGTTGCATCATATTTTTCAAAGACATTCTAAATGTATGTTAGAAGTAATTAAATAAATTTTTAACTAGCCGACCCAGCACATGCTCATGTACATTTATAAAATTCAAAGTGGATTTGCATTTTAATCCAGCTGGCCGTGTTTACAGTTATATACACATCTTATTTCTCATGCATTTATATTCTGAGTCCTAAATCTTCACCTTGACTTTGTATTTTACCTTTAATATTCTATTGCTAGGACAACACACATACATACAGATTTTAGAAACATCTTTGGTGGTGGGAATTAAAATTTGAAATAAAAAATTAAATGTTGAGGTGTATGAGGTTTAACTGAAGAAAATATGTGGGACAGTATAAAATATTGCCTAACTGCACATACTTTAAAGCTAGGAAAGGTGACAAGTAAGTTAGGCATCAGACACATAAAAGAACACTCTAGGTTAAGACAATGAGTTTAGCCCAATAAAGTGAGAAACATATCAAGTTATGGCCTTTAGCTCAATAAAATAAATCTACAAGTAAGAGGTGGGAAAGTGTGGTTTGACAACACCCTAAGAATGGGCATGGTATACAAGACCACAAACATGAGAAGTGTTATATTTCTATACACAATAGGAAACACATTTTTAAATTATATCAGTTAATGAGATTTAGACCCTGGGTGAGGGGCTCATGGCTGTAATTCCAGCACTCTGGGAGGCTGAGTGGGGAGAATCACATGAGCCCAGGACTCTGAGGTTGCTGTGAGCTGGGCTGATACCACCACACTCTAGCCAGGCGCGGTGCTCTGCTCTGTGCTTCCTAGCACCTATCAATGGTGTGCTTCAGTGTTTACAACATAGATAGAGACAGCCAAATTGTGCTCAGAAGTAATAGTTCAACAAGTAAACCGATTGACTAACAACAACGTTAAGTGGGGAAAAAATTAATAGTCCAGGAGGATGCCTAGCACACACGTGTACTCTCTCTTTCTCTCTCTCTCTCTCTCTCTCTTTCTCTCTCTGTCTTTCCCCTACCAACACACACACAAGACAAAAGAGGTTCAATTTCAGTATCTATATGTAGATGCCTGAAATATTATGCTTTGTAGAGAACAATTAAACTTATTCTAAGACTACTTGTGTAGACAGAATATTATTGATTTTACATGGCACCATTAAATTAGATAAATCAACTGAAAACCCTTCCATTTCCATTTAGATACTAGTAACAAACTTTCTTTAAATGAACCAATTTCAGAATAAGAAATTTCCTGGTGACCAAACAAAAATGGAGCAAGAATCTGAAACAATAGATAGTAGATTTAGATCCCCAAAACATCAGATATTAAAATAATCAAACACAAAAAATAAAGTTAATTATGTACAAAAATATCCTAAGAAAAAGATAGAATCAATAATAGATTCAAAAAAATGGGTAAGGTATTAGAAATTGTTGAAAATTATCAAGCAGATTTGAAAAAATATCATTTAAAACTACTATATATAAAATAAATAACCAATTCGGTTAACAGAACAGTATAGGATTTAAAAATCAGATCAGACAGACCCAGCTATCTAGAGAATTAGTGATCAGGAGATGTAGCTGAAGAAATCACTAGTAACAATGCATTAGAATGAAACAAATTGATGAAAAACATGAAAAAAGGAATAAGAGAAGTAACCGGAAGAAAATAGAAGAGAGTTAAGGACATAATGTGTTTGTAATCAAAGTCACAGGAGAAAAGAAGAAAGAAAGAGAACGGAAGAAAGGCAATGTTAAAAAATTTAAGAGTTGAAAATTTTTTCAGAATCAGTTAAGAAACCAAATCTCAATTTTTTAAATCCTAATAAACCATGAGTAGGATAAATAAAACCAAATTCAGACTAATACACATTGCAGAATAGCTTCCTACCTCCTCACACAAATATCTAAACTCTCTCTGAGAACAAGAAATAAAAGAAAATTAGAAGAATTTTATCTGTAGTAATATATCATAGATAGCCAAAAAAGCATGGAATAGTGTCTTTGTAGTGGCAAGAGAATAGAGTTACTCCAGAATTTATACTCTGAAAAATTATATTTCAGTAATGAGGATAAGAAAATCACATTTTATGTTAAAATAAAACAAACAAAAAAAAAATCCAATTGTTATTAACAAATTATTTCTCTAAAGAAACTTTAGGAAAAAGTTAGTGGAAAATACATGGGATCAAAACTGTAATATCTAAAATCTGGAGATACTGAATTCAGGATTTGGTGTATTTAGTTCATGAATGCTATAAAACAACTCATGAGAAGAGCAGCTACACTCCAAACCTGGAAATGAACTTTTGTGTGAAGAGCATATAGCAACAGGGCTCTGGGCAGAATTTTCAATTAGAGGCTAAATAATCTTGAGGCTTTGAGGAAGATCCGTTTCTCACGAACACACACAAAATAGTAAAAGTCATTAGAAATCCTAGGAAAATTTAACAAAAAATAAAAATTTTACAAAACAATCATGGTCTGTATATGAAACAAACTAAAATATTGCATTATCTGAAACTAAATTAATTCAGTAGAAATAAAATTGCATAGGGCTCGAATATTTGAAACATGCTCTTTTAAGTCACCTAAAGTTAGTGATATTCAAATCGTATCAACCAAAATGAAATCTAATGACTCTCATTACCTACTCCTTTGTTTAGTAAAGAAATTTTACATGGCCATACTAACTCTGTTAGTCATTAGACATTAGACTGTAGTTCTCCAGAGAAAGAGACCAATAGGATGTGTGTGTGTGAGTGGTGGGATGGGTTGTGTGTGTGTGTAATAAGGAATTGCTGTCACAGTGATAGAAGCTGGAAAGTCCCAAGAATTGCATTAAAAAAGCTATAGACCCAGGAGAGCCAAAATGTAGCTTCAGAGCAGGATCAAAGGCCTAACAATCAATGGGTAGGGGTGTTGGTTTAACTTCGTATGGAAGTCGGTGGATTTAGACTCAAAGACAATAAATGTTTCAGCCTAAATCAGAAGACAGAAAAGACTGATGTCCCAACTCAAAACAGTCTGGAGAAATTCCCTCCCACTTGGCCTTTTTTCTTTTTTCAATTTAGGACTTTCCTTGATTACTTAATTGAAGGAGGCCCACCCGTATTAACAAGGGCAGTCTGCTTTACTCAGTCTACCAATTCAAATATTAATTTCACCAAGAAGTAACCTCATAGACACATCCAAAATAATGTTTGACAAAATCTGGGCAACTCATGGTCCAGTCAAGTTAAAAAGTAAAGTTAACTACCACAAGAATAAGAAATCTTTATTGTTGTAATTATTAAGCAAAACCCAAAACATAATATTAATGCTATGTACAAAATACTTATGAATCTGCCTTATGCCACTTATGGAAAAGTTTTTGTAAAGTTGGAGAGAAACAATTTAACTTGAGATCTATCATGACAGAACTCTTCTACTATTTCTCAGAAGTTTTTTTTCTGGGCTTGTTTACCTTGTCTTAGAAGATGACATTCACTCTAGGTAATGTAGATAGGATTGAAAAATCATCTACTTGCTAACTCAGTTATTTTCTCCTTCTCTCTGTCATTCTTACTTATTGGTGGATTCCTATATTCTGACTGAGAGATCTGTGAAGAACACTCTTGGTTTTTTAAAGAATAGCATCATATTTCTGTCTGCACATCTATGGTACAAACACAAGAGACTATGTGCTTGTGTCTGTAAGTGTGGAAGAAATATTATTCGACTAATTAACTAATACATCTTTATGCTAGTATATTGCCCATGAATTTGTCTTGGTATCCATCTTAAAGATGTTTCTTTCATCCGGGCATAGTGGGGCACACCTATAGTCCCAGCTACTCAGGAGGCTGAGGCAAGAGTATTGCTCAAGCCTAAGAGTTTGGGGTTGCTGTGAGCTATGAAGCCCGTGCACTCTACCACGAGTGACAGAGTAAGATTCTCTCAAAAGTAAACAAACAAATAAATAAATAAAATAAGTCCTTTGAATTTTGCTTCTAATTTTATTTTAAATAAATGTAAACTCAGCAAAACATATGCAACGTGTAAAACAAGAGGGAATTGTTGGGCCCTGCCATGTGCCTGAGGCCTAGTGCAACTTCCCGAGCCTGACTAGAAGCAGATCCATCGAGCTACTTCCGCGTAGCAACGACTCAGCAAGGCCCAGCCTGAAACTGCCTCTACCTAGACACAGCCAATGTGTACCATGCCACTGGCCCGACCCTGTCACTCACCTCTTCCCCCGCCTTCTTTCCCTGCCCCTTCTCCACAATAAAAAAATAAATAAATAAATAATAATAATAAAAAAAAAAATAACCCTAGAAAAGTTTTAAATATGTGACTTATTTTCATTGTGTGAGTTGATATTTATTAGGGTCAACTCCTGATTATTCAGGAGTTTGTGAATTATCTGGACACTTGGGGGGGGGAGCTATTTGCTCTAGCTCCCGAGTTTTGGTCATTTCACTGTCAACTGGCCTCCCTGCTGAATGGTATCTGAAAGAGAAAAACTAAACACAAACGTGCTTTGCTGCGTCTCGTTAGCAATCCCAATAGAATCTCCCAGGAGGGAATTTGGAAGAATTAGCCTGGATTATTTTTAAATGTCTATGTTCCATATTTGTTGTTTTCCTTAAATGTGTCAGTTAGCTAATATTTTGCTTCCCTATGATAACTCTGAAGTGTTACCTTAAATATATTTTGAATTCTATGAAGGAAGATATTTATCTAACAGCAAACTAATGATACTTAAAAAAAAATCTTACATTTGCTTTGTTTTTGTAAGTTATAATATTAATATTGTATTATTTGTTTTGATTATAGACTACATGAAGGATTTGAAAATGTATAAGTAGTCTATACTATTTCACATTCTATAAACCCCATTTTCACTTGATTTAAAAAAAATTTATCCACGTTCTCCCACATATGCCTTGTTTATTTTAAAATCAATTTGTTATCCTGTTAGATTGTACAATATGTATTTGTATGCTTTCTAATTGATGTACATTTCACTCTATTTTCATTATTATGAATTATGCTGTAGTGATCATTCTTGTACATGTCACCTTCTTAATTTATATGAGTTTTCCATAAAGCACATTCACAGGTAAAATTTCTGTCCTGAGATACATTAGCTTTACTATACACTATACTGATCTCCAGAGAATCTGGACTATTTAACAGTCCTTCTAGGAGTAAGTGAGAGTTTGTTTCTCTAACACCCATTGTTACCAGATTGTTTTCTTTTTTGCTGGTATCAAGTATAAAAAAATTGTTTCATTGTTGTAATTTACCTCCACAGTTGAGTATCTTTTCATTCATTATCGACCATTTTTATTTTTTCTTCTGCAAATCACCTTTGTGTATTGTGTGCATATGTTCATTGGGCAGTTGATACTTCTGTTTGTCTCTCGTGTAGATAACAAGTATTTTCTTTTAGTTTATTACAAGTTTATAGTTTTTTCTTTGCACAAAATGTTTCACTTATAATCTACCAATATATCAACATTTATTTTTTATGATTATTTCTTTCTATATCTTGGGTTAATAAGATCTTCCTTATCTGTAGGTAATAATGATATTATTCTATGTTGTTCTAAAACCATTTTAAAGGACCTATTTTAATGTTTTTTATGTGAATAAACAATTGCCCCAGAACCATTTATCTATTAGTCCATTTCTTCTATTCATTTGTAATGCCATATTCCTCATCCATTATTGTCAAATATGAGTGGGTCAGTTACTTTCTAGACTCTTTATATTATATTAATTTATTTATTCATACTGTATAATAACTTTATTATTCATTTATTGAAATTTCTGATATTTGTTAAGTCAAGTCTACTATCCCAGTTTGTGTTTGATTTGTTATCATTATTTTGACCGTGTGTTTTAACATTTGTACTTTTTATGCTTCATGAAAGACCTAAAATATTATTGAAATTATATTAGCTTTAGAAGTTAATCTGGGGTACATCACCAGAATTTTCCCAACAAACACATGAATGTAATTTTCCATTTATTTGATTTTTTTCTCCAATTTTTCTCCACCAAATTTATACTCTGTGTAACATTTTCTACTCTAAATAATAACTTTGTATTGTTTTGTAAATTGTATTTATTATTAGGACTGATATTGACATATGGATGGTTTTAGTTCTAATGATCTGTCTACAGATTCCTTTAACTCTAAATGTAGATAAGTCTATAATAGACAAGAATAGTTTTGTCTCTTGCTTTGTAATTATTTCCCTAATTTCTTTCCCTTTATTTCTTCCTATAATCATTTTTTAAGTATTGCATTGGTCATTACCTACATTTTAGTGTTGTTTAGAAGTCATCAGAGGAAGCCTCCCTTTTTTTAATCCCTAATTTAATGAAAATGCTATTTACTTGTAGGTTTTTTTTATTGATGACTTCAACTAAGTTAGGAAAATTCTTTTGTATTTGTAGTTTCATCTGATAGTTTTTAAGATCAAAAGTGAGTTTTGGAACTTGTTAAAGGAGTTTTCATCATCTGTCTTCGTGAGGTTTGTTTTTTTCTTTGACTATTTGATATGGCATTTAAGAGTAATGAATTTTCTTGAAGTTGAACTCACTTGGTCTTCCTGGAAAAATACTCTGGTTAGTTATAATGTATGTATTTATTTGCTGCTAAAAATTAGTTTAATAGTATTTTATTGATGACTTTTAGATCATTTGCACCAATGAATTATGTCTATATTTTTTCTTCTAGTCTCCTAATTACTATGGTATATCTAAATATTATCTTAGTAGCCTTCAGGCTTTTGCTATTCTCCAAAATGATTGGTTGAAAAATAAGCATGCTTGGCCCTTTCAAAGTGTGGTAAGGCATCTTCTAGCTTACTTACTTTTGTGATGGTTTTATTCATCATCTTCATGAGGCTGTGACCATCTCTATTTTTATGGCACAAGGAGCTATAACCAGCTCCAGACTTCACATACCTAACCCCACGTTGATCCCCATTCTTGAGGGCACTCTTGAGATCTTGGAAACCTCACCTACTAAGAACCTGAGGTCAGGAAAGCCATATCACCTGCTTTGTTCACAATTTTGCATTGCTTTTCTCTGTCTGGCCTAAAAAGATACTGCCTTTGTATTTGAGAAAGGCCATGTCCTTCTAAATTTCTTATTTTATGTTTTACTCATATTGCTAGATGTTTGGAAAGGGGGGCATTATCAAAGTATTAACTTTTTTTTTTAATTTTTATTTTTATTTATTATTTTTTTTTAATTATAGATAAAAATATGCACCATAGATGTGGCCCAACCCATCACCCTCCCTCCACCCAAACCTCCCCCCTCCCTTCCCCTTCCTTGGTCCTTTCCCCATAGTCTTGTGGTATAGTTCGGTTATAGCC
>CAUYPK010043084.1:0-75615 GCA_963574355.1 Loris lydekkerianus | reverse complement strand
AGGGTGATTGGTGGGATCACACCTACGGTGCATCTTACAAGGGTACATGTGAAACTTACTAAATGTAGAATATAAACGTCTTAACACAATAACTAAGAAAATGCCAGGAAGGCTATGTTAACCAGTGTGATGAAAATATGTTGAATTGTATATAAAACCAGTGTATGGTGCCCCATGATTGCGTTAATGTACACAGCTATGATTTAATTAAAAAAAAAAAAAAGAAAGAAAGAAAGAAAAAAAAAAAGAAGAAGAAGAAAGAAAGAATCTTTTATTTTTCTTTCCTTCATTGAAACTTCCTGGTTCTTATTTCTGTGAATTTCAAGAAGACATTAAGAAGAAAGCAATCTGACTAAATTAATTTAAATAAAGGGTATATGGGTCATAGTCTGGCTAAGCCTTCCCAGCATTAGGTTTAATTGGAAAGGAGGGCTTATTGTTAGCTCAAACAAAATTTTAGTTAGCAGAGAACCTGAAACTTCAAGGACTGTAAGGGATAGAAAAAGGATGAGAATTACATGTGCCTTGATCTTGACCTCTCTGCTCAGCCATCACTTGTGACCTTTGAGATTTCCACCCTTGACCTCCGCATTTCACACCAGGGTAAGGGACAGCCAGGTAAGAGGACTACTTTCATTTCAGAATGTTTTGTTTAAGGTCTCCTTGTTTTCCTGTGTGATTTTCTCCTGCACTGTCTCAGGGCTTGTGAATCATGGTGACTGCTCAATTACCATACACACATTTCTTTTGAGATTATGTTCCCCAATTCCTTTCAGCCTGGTGCTACTTGTGCCCCAAGGGATATAAAAAGCCCATTTCACTTGGGGAAGAGGATTCTGAGCACCTATCTTCAGGTAGGAGTCTGGCTTTGCCTCCAATTTGCAGAAACGCAGTTATAAACTTGGGCATGGTTTACGATTGTAGCCTTTTAACTGCTTGCAAGGAATGATAGTAATTAATTATTTTTGCAAGATGAGGGCTGCTGAGAGGGTACACTTTATAGGATATAGGTTTCCCCAAAAGAGAAGTTATTAATGAAAATTGCTGATTTGAGCTCGTTTGTGCTACATGAGAAGTTAAATAATTTTATCTGATAACTGGCCAATATGGACATAGTTAATTAAAAGCAGGCAGTTAACACAATATTAACAACCAGCATGTTGAAGACTGTTAAGGGTGTTGACCTATCTTCACAATATTTCCACCCTTTGGGTATCCTGGAAAAATTAATAGGACATATTGGCTAATACTGATCTTTGCCATAAAGAACAACTTTTGTAGGTTTTTCTGCCAACAATCTGTTGTTCTGAGCAATTCACAAAGAAGGCCAAATTGGCATGCCTTCTCTCTATGTAGGTATTTCTGGTTCAAATTACTTCTTGCAACAAGAAGTTCTGGAGGTAGGATGGGTTTACATTGTACTGCTATTTAAACAGCAGGAGTGGGAGGCTGCTTCCAATTCCAAGTCATACTGAGAAGTAATTAGGTGAAATGGAATAGATCTTTTCAGAGATAAGGGCAATTACTTATTCTTTAAAACACATTTCGTCAGCAAGAATGTTTTCTTTTAAATGTGGTTCATCACTGAATCTATCATCTGTGTGTGTGAGAGAGAAAGAGAGAGAGTGAGTTTCATTTCCCTGGCCCTAACAAAGGACACTGCAAAGGTTATATTGAAAATTTTTTTTACATTTGTTGAAGTGCATAGTTATATTTATAATTTGATACAACAGTGGACAGAATAATTTCATTCTACAATTTGGGAAAAAGTTTTTATTTTCTCACTCTATAGTTATATAGTGGTGAATATATGTTATTATTTTTTCTCTGTAAGAGAAACTTAGTGACTTAACATCCCGGCACCATCGTGATTTTTATTTCAAAGATTTCCAGATTTACCCAATTAGCAATTATGTGAAATAAAACTATTCATTAGATTTTTTTAGGCATAATATTGTGGTACTGATGTTTTCTGAACATTCAGTGACTGGATTGTTGGGCCCTTCATATGATCAAACAACTACACACTCTGAATCAAAGATTTTTCACTTTAATCTCAAACTTCTGTTCTCGGAAAATTCAGTTAAAGTGAACAACAGGCATTCTGAGAGCTCTAAATTGTCCACCTGAAATTCTTACTGTTGCTGAAATAATGACACTCAAAACATAGGTGTTTAGATTTGTTTTATTTTTATTTTTATTTTTTTATTTTTTTTTATTAATTCATACCTGTGTACATTGATATGATCATGGGGCATCATACACTAGCTTCATAGACCGTTTGACACATTTTCATCACACTGGCTAACATAGCCTTCCTGGCATTTTCTTATTGTGTTAAGACATTTACATTCTACTTATACTAAGTTTCACATATACCCTTGTAAGAGATTTGTTTTGTAAGAAGCCTGGTTTTTATTTTTTCTCCATGCCTTTAGCCGACATAAAACCAACATTTGAAATTGTGCATTTCAACACAGGCCATCTGAAAATTAAAATTTAAAATTTGCTAAGCTTCAGCTCCCTACTAATCTTGTATCTGTTCATTATAGTCATAATCAAATAACCAGAGAAATTATGCAGATATCTGACAAAAGTTGAAATATAGGCAGAATTTATTATCCACCTTATCAACAGCCAATATAATTATAGGAATAATGATTAACAGCTAATGAAAGCAAAATTATTAATCTGTCCTTTACCATGTTTTATGATGGGCATGTTGCAAACTTTAGTATTTAATCCTTAAGTGACAAAGGAAAAATAGAGCTCAATTTTGGTCTTTTCTCCATTGAACTATTGGAGAAACTCAGTGTGCACAAGCCCATATGATCTGCTAGGATGTCACGGCCACTAAGCAGGAAAGAATATTCCAGCCATCCATCTCACCACTGCACCATCTAATTTTGCGTTCATAAAAATAATGTGTTTTTTTTTTCATTTAATACAAAGTCATTAGTGAAATTCCAGAGAAAAAGAATATATATTAAAGTACATGTAAAATATGCAAGCATATATTAATCCTCTAAATAAAGGAAGTTACTATAAAAATAGCGTGCAAGCAGTGGTCCCAAGGGAAAAACAGGTGAAGGAATAAGGACAGGAGAGCCTGACTTGGGGTGGGGGACTTCTGTTTTACACGGGGTACTAGAGAGTCCTCGTGGAGAAGGCATTCTTGTGATTTATGTCCTGGTGGCAGTGTGGGGAGGTTTGGGGGTGGGGGAGAAGGCATCTAGATGGACAGGAAGCATCCAGTGTAAAATCCCTAGGGCAGCAGCATTTATGAAGTGTTTGAGAAGCAGAAAAAAGCCCGTGTGGCTGAGGGGTAATAAAAAAGGTTGGGTAATGAATGGAAAAATAACAACAGTGTGCTGCCTGTGGAAGCCAAGGTGGGGGCATTGCTTGAGGCCAGGAGTTTGAGACTAGCCTGAGCAACATAGTGAGACCTCACCTCAACAACAAAAACTTTTAAAAAGATTACCTAGACAGGATGGCTTGTGCCTGTAGTCCCAGCTAATTGGGAGGGGCTGAGGTAGGAAGATGACTTGAGCCCAGGAATTTGGAGTTGCAGTGAGCTATGATCACACCATTGTACCTCAGCCTGGAGATAGAGTGGGACCTGGCAGCTAAAAATATATATATATATATATATATACATAAATATATATATATATATATATTTATTTATTTATCAATTTATATATATATACATATATAATATATTGTATTCTAGATAGAATATAGATAGAATATATCTAGATAGAATACAATATATTATACATAAACACACACACACACACACACACACACACACACACACACACACACTATATATACCGTATATACTCGAGTATAAGCCAAGTTTTTTCCGGCACAAAATTTGTGCTGAGTTCGGGTTTTTCGGCACAAATTTTGTGCCAAAAAAACTCGGCTTATACTCGAGTATATACGGTATATATAGGGTGTGTGTGTGTGTGTATATATATATATGTAATATATGTACACACACGGTGGCTATAAAGTTTATGTGCAATTTGAAATAGTTGTGTTTCTTAAACTGCACATGAATTTTATGGCTACCCTGTATATTATATATATAAATAAAATAGGCCTTTGTAAGTTATGTTGAATTTTACCTTTTATTTTGAATTAGATGGGAAGCCAATGGGAGAATATGAAATGTACAATTGTATGATACAGTTTATATATCCAACAATATCACTTAACAGCTGTGCTGCAAATAGTTTCAGGAATAAGTTAGGAGTTCTGAGCTAGAAGCAGAAAAAACAGCTATTCAGCTAATGCAATTGTTCAGGCAAGAGATCTTAGCAGCTTAGGTCAGGGTAGAAGCAGGAAAGATGGAGAGAGGGCTACGTTGAAGATGTAACAGACAGTATTTCTGAGTAGCTCATGACTGGGGTGCAAGAGAAAGTGAAGAGCCATGTAGGTGTGGTACACAGGTGTGCTCATTATTGCCAGGTGGATTCTTCAGGGAGTAGAAATTGGAGGAAGTTCTTTCCTGATTGTCTCACTTTTCTCAGTGAACCAGAAGACAGGATCATGAGCTCATTGTTAGATACGTTAAGAAGTTCTAGAAGTCGATGGAGAGAAAATAAAGGCATTAGACAACCATTTAGGAAAGTAAATAGACCATGTTGAGTATGATTACTCAACAGCAAAGTTAAAGATCATGAATTTAATATGCGACTGACAACACAGTTCCGTGTTTAATTCTAGCCATATTGAGACAGAGGTGCAGGTATATTTGCAGAACTGAATTTAACTAGCATTCAAGTTTTGCCACAGTACTGTATATAAAGATAAGAAAAAAAAAACAGTTGAAAAGTATAGCTGATTGTTGAACAACATCGGTGTAAACTTCATGGGTGCACTTACACATCTGTTTTCTCCACCTCTGCTACCCTGAGATAGCAAGACCCTATTCTCTCCCTTCTCCTCCTCAGTTTACTTAAGGTTAAGATAAGAAGAACCAAGATCGTACGATGATCTCTCCCCTTAATGAATAGTAAATATATTTTCTTTTCCTTATGATTTTCTTAATAATCTTTTCTTTTTTCTGGCTTACTTGTAGTTTACGGTAAGAATATCTAATATGTATCATATACACAGTATGTGTTGATCAACTGTTTATATCATCAGTAAAGCTTTCAATCAACAGTAAGTTTATTAGTACTTAAGTTTTGGGAAAGCCAAAAATTGCTCCTGGATTTCAACCTCACAAGAAGTCCCCATCCCAAACCTCACATTGTTCAAGGGTCCACTTTATACACAAGGTAAAGTTTTTAATTGTAATGTTCAGAATTTAGGCTAATTATGAAGGGATGTGAGAGCCTTAGATAATCATATAATGTATCCTTTAAACTGAAGCACTGATAATTATTATGCTAAATAACATGTTTAAATCAAAATTCTGGGCAAACCAGAACATACGGCCATTCTAACAGGCAGGAGGCAATAAAAAGGCAACAGGTTAAATGGCCTGTGAGTCTTATGTGGGGTCAGAGGACTGTGGGAGTTGGGGAAATAGAAGGAAATGAGCTAGAATAGTAAGAGGAAAGGGTCAGAAGGACACACACTTGACATTAATAGCAGTTGTTATTAACAACATAATCAAAACTACATGAGTAAGTGAGGTAGGTGGAGGACAAGATAACTGGAAAGGAAGTAACAAATGGAAATGCCCATTGATGTAAAGATTTACACAGATTCTGATCTACAAAGATTATGAGAGGGACACCGTGGAGAGAGTGACATTTATCTGGGGGCTAATATCATCGAGGAATGAGTTTGTCCTGGGATTAGAAAATATTTGCACAAGAAATTATGATAGAGAGTGATAAAGTCTGGAGGCTGGAAATTGAAAGGGGTAGGAAATGGATTTTAGAAAACAAAAAGTGAAAATTATCCAGAGCTGCACCTACTCCCTCTCCAGCCCATACAAAGATTATTGAAGAGATGTAGTCAGCAGTTCGTACTCCAAGAAGAGAAGATGTATAATTCAGCAACACACCAGAACAAGAAGGAAAATAAAACTGCCACCAAAAGCCTAAGGATATAGAGAATTTGACTGCGTCACCAAGAACACATTAACACTGAGTGGGAGAGATCTGGGTACACAGTGGAAGATGGGATTGAAAAAAATGTCAACTTTAAAGGGATATAAAAGAGAAATATGCGATGACTCACATTTCGGAAATAAAGGGCATGATGAGATTGGCCCTTCTATTCTTAGGTCGATAATGATGGAGAGAGACATGGAAGATGGCAGCTGCCAAGTTCTCTCTAAAAGACTTGGATGTCTTCCGTTCTTTCCAACATACAGACCTTCCACCACCAGAAAGAAATCTCCACGAGGACAGCACACTCACCTGTCTTAAGCACACTGAAATCCCTAGCACCTAGAGCAATGCCTGCAGATTAGTAGACGGACAGACTGATGTCAAATAAAGGCATTTCTGTTGAGAAAAATAAAGTAATCTATAAATGCAAGTAAAAACCATATGCCAAGGGAGGAGAGAGACCAAAGAGAGAACAGAGGGCACAGGGGAGAGAGTAGATGCCCATGCTGAGCAAGGGTCAGACAAACTCAGTTGGAGCTGAAGCTTCCAGCCCTGTCCTGGCAAATCAGAACACATCAGATGGAGGAAACTAAGGAAGCAGTTCATGCTGCCTCTCCGGGGAGGGCGGTTTCCGGCATCACTTCCAGCTTTGAATTTTATAAGCTGCGTTTCCACTTACCTGATTATTTGCATGTGTATGATAGAAAGTGAATTTGAATCATTGTGGAAATCTTAGTGGATTGATTCAAATTCACTTTCTATCATACACATGCAAATAATAATACACATGCAAATAATCTTTTGATGTGTTATGCCTCTGAAAGACTGGGCACGTTGGTTATCACAGTTTAGCTTGGACTACTGTGAGTAATACACAGCACTGGACAAAAGAAGTTCAGTTCACATAGAAAACTTTTCAAAAAAGAGTCTCACTTTTTTGTCCTTATTTTCTAAACATCCCTGCATTTAATTGTCTGTTAAATGAAAACAATGAACTATCATTGGGGTTTGTAATTTCAAAAGTATTAAAATTGTTTTGATTTCGTCTATGTGGTCATAATAACATATTGAGAAAAATAGAGCTTTACTTATAATCTCAATAAGCTGAACACTGAGGTGAATACTATCAAATACATGCATGTCCTTCCAAATAAAAGCAATTTTGATTTTTTTCTCACTTAATACTGTATCCATCTTGTTATAGTTTTCATAATTGTATATAATATTAATAAAGGCTGCGTTTTTTGTACTATTAATATATAGACCATATTTTATTAACTATTTCTCAATTTACTAAATATTAAATTATTATATACAAAAAAGACATAAACATTTTGAGGAATAGCTTTCTGCCATCGTTCTTATTTTCTCTCATGTTAAATTTCTTAGGATAAATTCCAAGAAAAAATGATTAAGGTCTCTCTGAGAATATTCTTTTCTTCCACATGAACATATATCAGTTTTCTTCAACCTTCCTTGTTCCCTATATTACAATTTAAACATTAAAAAAAATTAATAAGGATAAACAGTCTTCTTTATTTAAATTAGCATCTATATTTTAAAAAAGTATTTCAATTTTAATTTTTCATAATTTTCACCAATATACACATTAAGAAAATGCATTACATTGATTGAGAATTGATCACCTTACAGGTGGCTTTTTAATTTAAAATTAATTTTTATTCAATATAAAATTTTTCATTAGTTTTAAAGTTAAACATTTTCTGGAAGAATGCATCTCTGGTTTTATAATAGTTGTCCTTGGAAAACTAACACAAAAAAGCATTATATATAGCTATATATAGAAACATATATGTAGAAACATATGTCTTATAATGGAAGAGTCTATTTTGTCTTTTTATTATACTTTAAAACATTTTTAAAGGCATTGTATTTTTCAACTAAAAATGTAAGGATTTTTAAAATTTAGACAATATTATTATTTATTTAAATGTTTTATTAAATGCAATACTATTAGAAAATATTTTAATTAGTACATACTTTAATAACTATTATTTAATGTGCATCACTATAATAAATTACTTTTAATTTAAAATACTCTAACTGTACCTAAGACTTTATTTATTTTAGCATATTGAAAGCTATTTAGACCAAAACACTAAGTCAATCAGAAGGCAAATATTTGGATGACTAATAACAGCAAAGGAAAAATCGGTTTGGTTACCTTTCTTTTTTCATTTATTTAGACAAACAGAATGTTAAAAGTAAAGTTCTGTCTGCATAAATGTATGGCTATTAATTCATTTTTAGTTATTCTTTGGAATAACTGATTTTTATACTCTGTACTTACTTGAGGAAAAAAAATAAAGAAACCCAAGTTTTGTTAAGTTAACAAAGCAAAATAAAGTTCACAGATTCCCTTAAAATGAGAAAATATGAATGTGCATGTTGAGATGGCAGGTTTCCAAGACACGGCTGCAGTGAGTGGTTCTTCCTCTTCCTGAATCCCTCCTTTGACACTGGTTTCTCTTGATTCTACCATAACATGTACCACATTTGTTCTATCTTTGCTGTTTTCATAGACCTTGCTAATAACTTAACAGTGGCTCTGCTGGCACATAGCTAGAAAATTAGGGTAGTGGTCTAATATCTGTTTCAATAAAAATGAATATGAAAATAGATGATCACAAGTATATGGATATTGATAACATACGTATAGATGTTCTTACATACGTATATATCTTCCTATAACATGCTGAAGTACAAACTCTGCCCTAACTTGTTAGGTGGAGGGTTATTTGGAAGTATTCACAAATGAGTATTCACTTCTTAAAATATGCATATAATTATACTTTGAAGAGTAAAACCAGCATCTCAGATGCTGCCTTAGTATGAATGCCAACATGAATTTCAGTAATAAATGCTCCAGCCACTGCTCAGATTTTTCTAATCACACACGTCAAAAGAGTATTGTCCCCCAATTAGTGGAATCTGAGTTTGATAGGAAAACATTATATGATCTATATATAACCTTTGTCCCAAGCATCTTTATTTTTTTTTTGGCCAGTGCTGGGTTTGAACCCACCACCTCCAGTATATGGGGCCAGCGCCCACAGGGGCCATCCTATTAATTTTTTTAAAATAAGATCGCTGTTATTCATAGTATTGGCTTCCTTAGACTGCCATAGCCAGTTCCACAAACTGTATGTACTAAAGAAGAGAAATCTGTTGTCTCACTATTTGGGCGGCTAGAATCCCAAAATCAAGATGTTGACAAACTTAGTTTTTTCTGTGGCCCATAAGGAAAAATATGTTCCAGGCCTTTCCTTTAGGCTCCAAGGGCTTGCAGCCATCTGTGGCATTCTTTGCATTCTAGCAGCATCTCTCCAGAACGTCGCATAGCATTCTCCCTGGGTGCCTCTGTCCAGATTTACCTTTTTTAAAAAACTTGAGTTATATGAGATTAGGACTAATCCGGTACAAGCACATTCTCACAATTACAATGAGGTCACATTCTGACACACTGGAAGGTAAGGTTTTAACATACCAATTTGGGAGTGGGGTCGCAAAATTTAAGATATAAATTGCCAGTTTCTCACAGGTAAATAATTCCTTGACTCTTCCTTGATAATACTTTTGGCCTCCCAAATTACAAATTTCTCTGTTCTTTCTGTTCCTTTTTCTTATTCTTGTTTGGAATACACAGAGCTCCAACACATGTTCATTTTTTCTATAAAACCAGATCTGTCATTTATTTATTTATTCCATAAACATATAGTAATTAAGCATATATTATTTGCTAAGGGCTCTCTGGGTTCAAGAGACACAGTGAAAATAAGCACTTAGTGTCTCTATCTCTGGTAAACTTACAGTCAAATTGGAAACAGTCAAAAAAGAAAAGTTTATAAACATAAAATTTTGTTAAAGAAAATAAACTATTCTTATAGGTGCACAATGCTAAGAAACAAGTCAGGAGCTTGCTCACTCTTATTTTCATAAGTTCTCCTAAGCCCGAGTTTTCCTGTTTAATTATCCATCTTGGTGGGAACGATTTGACATTCCAGAGGGTTCAGTTCCTAGCAAGAGAAAAGACTCTACAAAAGTGAATTTTAAGGGCTCATTGAGCATCTATGGGCCAGCAGCCACAGACAGATTTTCTAGCTTGGGCTATCTCATTAATACTTTGAGCAAATATTGCTCAGAAACATGAATGGAGATGATTCATTCTAGAACGATTTTCCCTTTATCTTCTTTGCCAAAAGCAATTTACGGGCACCGTCCTTCAAGAGGCACGCTGGGATGAAATTCAAATGGACCACAGGGTACATAGGTGGGAATTATGCAGATGCGGAGAAAGGCAAGAAACCCATCCAGTACCTGAAATAGCAACAAGGAGGCTGGAAGGAAGGAATGCTTTGTCCCCCGGGGACTGTGGTTCCAGGTGAGCAGGAAAATCTGTTTCTTAAACTGAGAATAGGTAGCTTAATATCACTACTTGCCATGTACAATTAAGAAATATCTATACAAAAGATATGTTTACTTTTGAATTTTTGTTGTTTATAATAAAAAATCAGACATCTTTTAGAAAAATTAACAATGAAAGAAACTGTGAAAATTAACCGTGAAAATTAACCATGAAAGGTAAAACATCTCACATCTTTTAAAAAATTAACTATTTAATTCCTTAAGAAAGATCTTGAAAAGCCCCAAACATCTTGTTTCATTGGTATTGATAGTATTAATAGTTCCAATACAAGGATATCTTTCCAACCTTTAAAAGAGTTGAAGGCAATTAGAAAAAAAAAAAAAAAAAGAAGTGCTCTAGGACAGAGCACTGACAGCCTTGCAGCATCCTAGGATGAGAGCAATTATAAAGGTTTGTCTTCATCTTAAAAGAGAGAAATGCTAAAAAGTCACTAGCATTGAGAACAGAGCCGTAGTGTAGGCATACACCTAACGTGACTAAGCATTGCTAGATTGTTCTGCAAAATGGCTACAGCCCTCTTCACTGCTGCTAAAACTCCACGAGGGCTCCTTTAATTCTACATGGCTGGAGACATATGGACATCTCTGTCAATGAATTATAGGCAGAAGTTAAATGTCATTTATTTGCCATAGGAAGCCTCAGGCTCCCACCCCCAACTCCCTTCCTCACTCCCATTCTCTGCTCAGAAAGTTACTATTTTACTTGCCTGGTGTTCAACAACATAACATAGGTCATCGGTTATGACCTATGAACCTGGGTTTCTGAATGAGCAGCCGAGTGCTGTTAACACTATCACGTACATTAGTGTGAACAATAAATAACCTTTCACTGTTTTGAACCTACAAGATTTTGGTGTTGTCTTCGTAGCTAATATCAGCCCATCCAGGCAAATACATACATTCATGACTATACCGATCTTTGACATTACCTAGATTTATAATTTTCTCCAGTTTGGAGGCATATAAATTTATATCCAATTATTGCTTTAATTTTCATTTCTCTAGTATTAAATATTCATGGTATCTTATTATATGATTGTGAGTTTTTTTAGTTTCCTCTTCTTTAACTTCCCTGTTCATAAATAGTATGTTCTGGGCTGGGCACGGTGGCTGATGCCTGTAATCCCAGCATTCTGGGAGGCAGAGGTAAGCAGATTGCCTGAGCTCACAAGTTCGAAGCCAGACTGAGCACGAGAGAGACCCCTTTTCTAAAATACCGCTGGGCTTTGTGCCTATAGTCCCAGCTATTTGGGAGGCTGAGGAAAGAGAATTACTCTTGGGCCCAAGAGTTTGAGGTTGCTGTGAGCTATGACATCACAGCACTCTATCCAGGGTGACAGTGGCTCTGTCTCAATAAAAAAAAAAAAAAAAGGAAAGAAAGGAAAGGAAAAAATAGCATGTTCTATTGCTATCTTACATCACTGATTTTCATGAATTTGAGTTATTGTTAACCTCTTTCAGTTCTAGATATCACAATTTTTTTTTTTTTATACTGGCAACTTATTGTTAACTTTGTGATGTTCTGTGTGGAAAAGAAATTCTTAATTTTATGACATCAAATTGTCATTCATTTTACCATTGATGTTTTAAGAAATCCTTTACTATCCCTAGGTCACAAAGATGACCTAAAACTTTTTTCTTATAATAACTTCACAGCTTCTTGCTGTTCCTATTTAGTTCTTCAATTCATCTAACATTTTGTTTTCTTCCATAGAGGAAATAGGCTCTTCTTTGACCCTATATCAAACAATCTGCTCTTTTACTATTGATCTGTAGAGCCAGCTTCCTTGTATTCTAAGACCTCACGTATTTACCATGTGATTAATGGCTCAACTTTGTTAAATATTTTTTCTCGGGATCTCAACAAGGTCATCTCCTTCCTATGGGTTCTTGTATTTTGTGACTGGCGGTGGCCCCTACAATAGGGGCCTGTAGATGAATAGCAATACTTCTATCAAGTGTCATAACGGGCATTTATTTCTTCATACTGCTCTATTACAGACTAAACAGATCAGATGAACACCAAAATCGCATAAGTCTTGTAGACCTTATCGAGGAATGGTGACTTTATAAGTATCTTAAGAATAGCCAATTCTGAGATAAGAATTTGTGTCAAATCATTTCTTTTGTCTCATTTTCCACTTCCCTACAGAAAGGCCTGGTGGGGAAATGAAAAAAGAGAAAAAAAGAAAGGGCAGCAAACTACAGGAACTACAAGTGGGTCTGGAGAGTAACTCCATTAGGAAAACTCTGGGATTCGATATGCTGTTACAGTTACGATCCACAAGAGGTGAGGGACACTTAGTCTTTACACATAAACAAAATCATTGCTTGAGAGCCACATTCCTGGTCTTCACTGGGCATCACAGGAAGGGGCTCTCAGGTACTGAGGCTCTCAGGCTGGCTCTGGCCATTCACAGTACACAGGTACGTTGCTGGCATTGAGGAGGCAACGTGATGGGCCTGCGCTCAAGCAGCTAAGGCACCAGCCATATACACCAGAGCTGGTGGGTTTAAATCGAGCCTGGACCTGCCAAACAACAATGACAACTACAACCAAAAAATATCCGGGTGTTGTGGCAGGTGCCTGTAGTCCCAGCTACTTGAAAGGCTGAGGCAAGAGAATCACTTCAGCCCAGGAATAGGAGGTTGCTGTGAGCTGTGATGTCACAGCACTCTACTCAGGGCAACAGCTTGAGGCTCTATCTCAAAAAAAAAAAGAAAAAGAAAAAGAAAATACATTTAAGCAAATATTTTCAAACTTAGGTAATAAATGGACCCTTTGCTTTGAAATCATCACAAAACCCTACAAAGTAAACATTACTATTCCTATTTACATATGAAAATACAAAGGCATAAAGAGGGTGGGTACATTTCCCAAATATCACAGCCAAGTTTTGTTTTTATTAATGTTTTCAGGGATTCGGGTGACTGTGATATAAAGACTTTTGATATAAATGTTTCATTGTTTGCCTTGAGTCTGCACTGGGTTTGCAAAATGGCCTGTGAATGTGCATGTGTGTCTACATATATAAACCTAATAATGAAAATGTTTTGTTTCTACAAAGTGAAGAAACAAGTAAGATGCAAAATCCAAATGTTGGATTATTTTGTGGTTGAAATGTAGTAACACAAACAGGAAACATTATACAAACAGTGAGTGGACCTCATATTGAATGTTCTCTCTTCTTATGTTTTCACGTTACCCACAATGAAAATAATATTGCAAAGCTCTGACCAGAGAAGATATTTGCCACATGCTGTCCTTAAAATCTCCCATATCAAGACAGCTTTTGACATTTTGTTTATTTAAACACAATAAAAAATGCTTCAATGATCCTTTTATTTCCTTTTTCATAATAATATGAAGGTACATATAATTAAGTTATATAGTTTGCTTTTGGAAGGCTAAAGTTCAAGTTACAGCTGTGGCCTTCACCCAGAAAGTGCACCCAATGCCCACACAATGTGCCTGTTAGGTTGGAACTTGCCCAACCACTTGCCTTCACACTTGAATTTAATCGATGTTTTCTCTCATGTGAGCATGTAGTTGTTAATCAACTAGTTTCAATTTAGTACTGAGCACATGCGGTACTTCAACACATGAATGGATTAATACATTGTGGTGTACATAATACTATTCAGTTATAAAAAAATAGAGATTTTATATCTTTTGTAACAACCCGGACAGATTTGGAGAATAGACACTTCAATGAAGTATCACAAGAATGGAAACTCAAGCTACAATGTTTTTAGAGTCTATTTTCCCCCACTTTAATGCTTAGTCACAGTCATTATTCTTTCTTTAAAGAGTACACTAATGTGGCATGATATCACCCTGGTTATGTGGTGTGACTTAATATTCCGCCTTGGATACACTACCAGCCTGTTTGTAAAACAGCTCATATTAAAGAATTTTGGCTATAATCTACCTGTACTTTTTCCCTTGGAATGTTGATATATTTTAAAATTCATAAAGCAGATCTACCATTCAACTCAGCAAGCCCGTGAGGGGTTATCTACACAAAGGAAATGAACTCGTTTCACAAAATGTTTATTACAAAACAATTCACAATAATAAAGATATACAACTACTTCTCTGTTTTTGTGCCAGTACCATGCTGTTTTGAAGCAGGAGGATCACTTGAACCCAAGGGTTTGAGTTTGCTGTGAGCTAGGCTGACACCATGGAACTCTAAGCCCAACCAATAGAGTGAGACTCTGTCTTCGAAAGGAAAGAAGAAAAGAAGGAATAAATGGCGGGAGGAAGGGAGTGAAGGAGGGAGGGAGGGTGGAAGGGAGGGAAGAAATTTGACAGAAAGGAAGAAATTAGAAAGAAAGAAAGAATTAAAATGAAATTAGAAAGATAAATGAAAACTAAATTTAAACAAGCATAAGAAGGGCTATAATAAAGAATAGTATAAATAATTAAACAAAGAACACAGAAATAATACAGGAAATCAGTGAAACAAAAAATTAGCAATTTAAAAAGTTTCACAAAATTGGCAATTAAGTAGATTGACCAAGAAAATAGAAATAAACTGGAATTACCAAAATCATAAAAGAAGGAAGGGAAATGAATACAGAATTGGGGGTGAGGGGTATGATTAAGAAATACTATGAACATCTTGTAGCTAACAAAAAATAAACTCAATGAACCCCAGCCAGTCATAATCTACCAAAAATGACTGCAGAGGAAGTGCAGGGTATGAATGGGACCTTTACAGGCAAAATGTTCCAGCCAGAAATGGGTAACTCCTCCCCACGACCAGAAACGCTCCAGACTAGTGTCTTCACCAGTGAATTCTAATATTTTATAAAGAAATAATAATAACTTTCACAAAATGGAGAATAAAGGCACCTCTTAACTCATTCTGTTTGACCCAAACTACAGGTCAACATGCCCTTTACAGTTAGATGCAAAATCCTGAATACAACCCATGAAATCTATTGTAGCAACTAATACAGCAGATAGTACAACATGACCAAATGGGATTTATCTGAAGAATGGAAGGTTGGTTCAACACAAGAAAACCAATCAATGCAGCATATCATATTCAAAGAATAAAGAGGTAGAGACCACACTATTGTAACCACAGATGCAGAAAAAACGTTTGACAAAATACAACACATTTTTATTACAAAACAATAACTAGGAATGAACAGGAATTTTCTCAACCAGATTAATACAGTATTTACCAGAGAAAACCCCGCAATTAAAATCATAGGTCATGGTGAAAAACTGTAAACTTTCCTTTTAAAATCAGAAGCAAGGCAGGATGTTAGTTCTTCTATGCATCATTATAACAGAAATTCTGTTCAGGGCAATTGAGGAAGGTAAACAGAAAAAATGTAGAAATTAGAAATAAGACATAAAAGTATAATTACTCACAGATGGTATGACCTTCCAGAAAATTCTAAGGAATTCAATTAAAATACTAGAATTAATAGCCAGTTTCATTAGCATTGTAGAATATAGGATCAAAATTTAAAAATTAAATACATTTCTACACAGTAACATTGAAAAATACAAAAACGGAGGAAGCAATACCATTTCCAATAGCACAACAAAAATAAATTCAATATGAACAAACTTTACAAAAGTAACATAAAATTTGTACACTTACAACTACAAAACATTCTTGAAAATAATTCAGAAGACTTAACCAAATGAAAGGCATCTGTCATTCATACACTTGGAGACCTAATGATATTAATAGAAATATTCCCCCAGATGGCCTCTAGATTCAACAAAATGCCTATAACTATGCCAGAACATGTCAAATTGATTCTAAAATTTACATACAATGCAAGATATGAATAAATGATAACACACTCGATCAAAAACAAAGTCACAAAAATAATACTTTCTAGATGAGAACATATTACAAAGCTACTATAATTCAGACTACGTATCCTGGTCTAAGGATAAACATGGAGGTCAATGGAATAGAATTGAAAGTCCAGAAATAATGTTTACCTCTCTTATCATTGAGTTTCAGTGATGATGGCAAATTGATTCAGCAGGGAAATAATTTTCTTCCCCATAATTGGTGCTGGAATAACTGGATCTCCACATGCACATGAAGTTGGACCCTTGTCTAATATCACACACAAAAATTAGCTCAGAATGTAGCACAGACCTAAATGTAAGAGCCCAAATTCTAAAATTTTAAGAAGGAAACAGGAATAAATCACGAATCCTTGGCTTAGGCAATGCTTTCTTAGCTCTGAAACCAAAGTAACAAACAAGTGAAAACATAATTTGACTACATACAATTAAAAATGTTTATGCTCAAAGAAATAGCATCATAAAGCAATGAAAAAGAAAACATAGAAATTAAAAATTGAGCAAAAGACCTGAATAGACATGTATCCAAAGAAGGCTAATAAGTATAAGACAAGCTGCTTGAGAAAATTAGTGATTAAAAATGTAAATCTAGTGAGAAAGCATTCTAAATTCATTATAATAGCTGTGAGAACAGCAGGGTTAGAATCCTCATTCATTTCTGATGAAATGTACAATGGTGATGTCACTTTGGAAAAACATTTTTGACACTTCTTCAAATTATTAAACATTGTATTACCTTATGACAGCAATTTCTCTCCTGGCATAGCCAGTAGAAATAAAAATGTATACATAAACTAATGCAGGAGTGCCCATAGATAGCAACATTATTTCTGATAATCAAAAATGCATAGTATATGTAGACCATGGAATATTATGCAGCCTTAAAAAAGTTGGAGACTTTACCTTTTTTACATTTACATGGATGGAGCTGGAACATATCCTACTTAGTAAAGTATCTCAAGAATGGAATAAAAAATATCCAATGTACTCAGTGCTATTATGAAACCAATGTACAGTCACTCACACTTTCACATGAAGAATAGATCACAGCAATGGCCCAGGATAAAAGAGGGAGGAGGATGGGATGGGAGGGGATGGGAGGGGAGGGGGAGTCAGATGGAGGGAGGGTAAATGGGATATGGTGCATAATGCAAGGGTACATGTCAGATCTATCAGTATGGAGTATAAATGTCTTAACATAATAATTAAGTAAACAATATGAGGTATATATATTTAAAAAAAGAAAAAAATTAAAATGTTCATCAAATGGATAAAAAAGTAACATATTATTACAATAAAATATTACCCAGTAATAAAGAAAATAGAAATATACATTTCAGAGCATGGATAAATGAATATAGATCAATGGAATAGAATTGAAACTCTAGAAATAATGTTTACGTATCTTATCATTGAAATTAGTATAATAGGTGAAAGAACTCATTGACCAAGACAGCTTAATCTTTGATTCCATTTTATGAAATGCTAAGAATGAGTAAATCTATATGAAAAGAAAATAAATCATTGGTTGTCGAGACGTGGATGTGGAGTAGTTTATAGCACTGGGGACTGACTTCTAACAGGCACTTGATTTTTTTGGTGGGATTGATGAAATAGTCTATAATTAAGTTGTAGGAATGGTTGCACAACTCTGTGAAAATATTAAAAAACTGGGGAGTACATTTCAGATGTGTGAATTTTGAGACATAATTACATCTGAATTAAAATGTTAATGTTACATAAAGACACATATAAATAACAATTTAGTATAATCTCATGGTAAATTGCTTAATACAAATCATTCTGGAATAAAATTATGTACTAGTTGGTTAAATATAGTTTAACTTCTATTAATAGACATAATTCATCATGTAGAAATAATATGGGCTTCACAAACCATTCCAGTTGTCCAGGAGGATCCCTGAATTTGGATTCTGAACAGCATTCTCTTTGTTGTGATTCCATTGTTTCCTGAACTATAATGTGCACATTTCATCCTATTGCAAACACCTATGTAAGTCCTTCCATTTATCAGACTTCTACTCACTGATAGCAACCTCCTCAATTCTCCTCTGAAAATAAGATAAGATTTCGTATTTTAAAGCAAGCTAAAATTTTAAGATTACAAACCCAGTTTATCTCTGCTCTACTATATTTTTAACGATATGAATACCATACTTCTGGAAGCAACAGAAGCTCAGCAAATCACAATGTGGTCCATAAATCTCTACAACGTATCATGGAGCTCTTTCTTTTATTAGTATCTTTTGACAGGGAAACTGCCTCTCTTCTCTGTTTAAACTATAGAGCCAGGCTGTTCTAACTCTTTAAAGATTATCTTTACCAATTTTTTTTCCTCCCCTCAATGCTTTCCTTTCATCGTCTCTTTCCACTAAACTATAAAGTTTCTGCTGACTCCTCTGCCATTCAGATGGTGTTTATTTTGGGACTTTAATATCCTTTGCTCCATCTAAAAAATGTTCCAATCTCTCTCACCTTTCCTATGGTTACCATTTCCAAGCTACAGAGCAGGGAGATGCTGATTTTCATTTGAGTTCTGTTAACCTTTATATATGTGTGTGTGTGTGTGTGTGTGTGTAAAGATTAACTCAAATAAAAATCAGTGTCTCATAGGTACATATACGTATTGAGGTTAGCAAGTGTGATCTGTTACTAATTCTTTTGTATTTCTTCCTAAAGCCATAATCAAGAACAGGAATCACATAGCTAAAGCTAAAAGCTGTGAGCACTGTGAGACGTGATTCCCAAATATAGCCACCATCCATTTTTCCATTCTGCATGTAGATGTCACCCTGCCCATCGAGAGCTCTGGTCTGATTCTCTTCCCGTAGATTCAGGGCTGCTGCTAGGATTCATTTTTTGTCAATACAATGTAATGAAATTGACACTGCAGTAGTTTCATGCCTTGACCTTAAGAAGTCTAACAGCTTTACCTTCCAATCATTTGGAGTCCCCAGGTAACGTGTAAAAAGGTCTGGCTTCCCTACGGTGAAAAACAAGAAGAAAACAAAGAACCAAGTGGGTTGGCCACCCCATAGCTGTGCCCAATATAGCAGCAGAGATGCTTTCCTGTGACCAAAGACCTGTTAGATATTTCAATTCCTGTCAAGCTCCCGGCCAAATGCACAGCATGGATTATCCCAGCCAATCACAGAGAGGAAAAATAAGCCTTGTTCAAATTGCAGATTCATGGGCAAATAAATGGAGATTATTTTTGATTCTGAGTTCGGGAGTGTTTTGTAAAGAGAAATAGATGATTCCAACAGGCTCTAAGAAAGAACCCATGAAAGAAAAATAATGTATAATGTTTACTAAGAAAAAGAGCTACTATAATTAAAACTTTAGAAACTTAACATTTGTGCTAATCCAGTGACCTGTTTTAAAAGATAATATTCATATAAAAACATACTGTGTAGAAAGAAAAATTGAATTATAATGGACAGAAAGACCATATTGATTTTCTCCTTAAATGTTGGAATTATTATGGTTAATACAAAAAACCTGAAGTTAAAAAAAAAAAATAAAGCCAGTACATAACAAAAGGCAGAATATTATCTATTGATCATAATATGTGACCGTAAACTTTTCAGTCTAGAAAATAACAATAAGTAATTTATCTATAGGTTCAATTTGATAATTATTGGGATATATAAGAAAGAGAGAAAAGATGACTTTTGATTTTTTTTTTCTTTTACAACGGGATCTGTTATTCATCTTAGTAATTTTTCACAATAAAATTTAAAATTTTTGATGGTGTGATATTAGTAATCCACTGCTACATGAAAAGGTGCCCTGAGACTTAGTGGCACAAATCAACAGACACTGTTATTTCCCAGCTTCCGTGGTCAGGGCCTCCAGCTCGGCTTAGCAGGGGGCCTCTGCTTCAATCTTTCTCACAGGTTGTATCAAAATACCAGCCAGGGCTACTTCTCATATGAAGGCTTAGTGGGAAAAGGGTCTGCTTCCTTATCCAGGCACGTTGTGCTGGAAGATTTGATCCCTTGTGGGCTGTTGGACCAAAGGTCTCAAGTCATAGCTGTAGGTTGAAGACTTGGCGCAGCCCCACGGCCTGTACGTCTTTACAGGGTCGTTACCTTCCTTACTAGCTGGTAAGTGAGAGTGGTAGTGAGCACTTAAAGAGGAGCTCACGGTCTCCTGGGAACCCACGGTAAGGAGGGATGTCCCATACTTCTGCCGTAATCTATTTCTTAGAAGCAGTCAGTAAGTTTGGGCCATGTTCAAGGGCAGGGAAGACAAAAAGACCAGAATATCAGCAGGTGAAGGTCGCTGAGGCCTGCCAGCGCTAGTGAACATGGGGCTCACAAAAATCAGTGATCTCTCCTCACCACAGGTCACCAAATTACATGAACTGTTTATTCCAATGGAGAGGATATTGAAACAAGTCACCATATAAAATTTAGTTTCTATTTTAATAATGATAATAACAATACTATGTCATCTTCTAACAAAGCTAGGTTTTATTTGTGTTTCACAGATCCAAGTAAAGAATATTATTCACTCCCATACAGACCTTCATGCACAACTGCAACAAAATATAACTTTAAATACCTTATATACTTGAGTATATACGGTATATAGCATGTGGTTGTTTTAGGTCATTCAGATAATAAGGAGAAAAGAATTGTTTTAAAGGTTACTCAAACTTTGGTATTTCTTACTTTTTATGGGACAGATGCCGATGGTGGGGAGTGAACGGCCTTTGTGCTGTATCATGGCACTGCTGGCTGCAAAGAATAAAAGCACACTAAAATTTTTTCAAGGAATGAGAAATAAATTTTAAAAATATGCGTTCATATTATCAATGTGTATGTAGGAAGAAGGAAACTAGAAATTCGGTGTAAAGTTATCAGAAAGAAACACACTAGCTCTCGTGAAGAAAGGACTCTCCTTTTAAAAGTGGAAGAATTCAGTACAGTTCCAAAAACTTCCATAGATAGTAAGGATATGAATTTTGTTTCCTCCTCACTAATGCTCTGCCCATGTCTGTTTTTAAGATGAGTCTCTTCCATTTTTCCTTTCCTTATCCTTACTTTGTTTACTAATCATAATTTCTATTTTCCTCACACCTTCTGCTCTTTATAAATTCAACCTGTCTTCATGGATGTAATTGTATCTTCTGCCGTTCTTTTATATTCAGTTGCCACTGCTACCTGACTTGTTCCTCTACTTCAGATTCCCAGATGAGAGACAACCTGATTTGCACTGTCCAGCTTTTCAAAGTACTTAAGCTACAGCTGCTTTATGAGCCTAGATTTGCTGACCTCAGGTAATGTGCAAAGCGCATATCTGAAGAGCTAGGGGTGAGGACAGAAAGTCTCCCTGGGCTCTGCTGGAATCTGTTTCCAAAAAGGCCTGTAGCTACTGCAGGTCGTCGAGTTAGCAAAATAAGTGTCATTTATTACTGACTCTTACACTTTCTTGCTAATGTAGCATGCGTCCTGAAAATTAAAAACTGGGAGTGAGACTTAAAATTGTTCATGTTTACACATTTCTGAACAGCCTATTATATTTGATTGTATTTTAAAAGGAAGCACAACTCTTCTCAGTGGGCAGATTACCAGATGCCTTCTGGAACATACTAACAGAAATGGAATTGCAGATATGCATGAAGGATCAACCAAGAAGCTGATAAACATGAAAACACAGAATCATGAAACACAGCTGATGAAGGGACAGTGTTGTTAAGCTGAGAGTATGACAGAAGAAATATATATATATATATATATGTAAGGAGTAATTCCAGACCCAAAGGGATCTACAAAGTTAATGCAATTCCAATGAAAGCACCAATGTCATACTTTGCAGAACATGAAAAAAGAACACTATTTTATATGGAATCAGAAAAACTCCTGAATAGGCAATGCAATTTTAAGAACTAGAAACAAATCTGGAGGCATCACATTGCCAGATTTTAGGTTATACTACAAGGCTACTGTGATCAACTCAGCATGGTATTGGCACAAAAGTAGAGATATAGATCTATGAAATAGAATAGAGAATTGAGAGATGAACCCAGCTATGTGTCACCACCTGATCTTTGATAAACCAAATGGAAGCATGCACTGGGGAAACGAATTTCTAGGAAAACTGGTTTGCCACCTATAGAAGTCTGAAACTGGACCTGCACCTCTCACCACTTACAAAAATGGACTCTTGCTGGATAAAATATTTAAATTTCAGACATGAAACAATAAAAATCCTAGAACAAAATGCAGGAAAAAACTCTTGACACTATCAACCCAGGAAAAGATTTTATGAAGAAGCCCCCCTTGGCAATTGCAGTGACATTAAAAATAAATAAATGGGACATGATCAAACTAAAAAGCTTCTGCACAGGTAAGGGTATCACAACCAAAGTACACAGACAGTATTCGGAAGGGGACCTTATATTAGAATGCTGTGCATCTCACAAAGGACTGACTGATAACTCAAATTAATCAATAAGAAAAGAGCAAACAATCCCACTTACAAGTGGGCAAAGGACTTGAATAGAAACTTCCCTGCAAAAGACAGATTACTGGCCAAGGGATACGTGAATAAATGCTCATCATCCCTGACTGTAAAACAAATACAAATCAAACCATCCCGAGATATCACCTAACACCAGTGAGAATGGCCCACATCACAAAGTCTCAAAGCTGCAGATGCTGGCGTGGATGTGGAGAGAAGGAAACTCTTTTACACTGCTGGTGGGACTGCAAACTAATACAGCTTCTAAGGAAAGAATTATGGAGAATCCTCAAAGAACTAAAAGTAGACCTTCCATTTGATCACACAATCCCATTACTAGGTATCTACTGGGAAAAAAAAAAAAAAAAAAATATATATATATATATATATATTTTATCACAAGAACTAGAGTGTTTATTGCAGCACAACTCACAGCTGCCAGGACCCAAGTGCCCATCCACCCAGGAATGGATTAATAAACTGTGGTATGTGTACACCACAAAGTACTGTTCAGCCATAAAATTGATGGGAGACCTGACATCTTTGTATTTACCTGGATGGAGTTGAAGCACATTCTTCTTAGAAAAGTATCACAAGAGTGGAAAAACAGTACATGTGAAATTTACTAAATGTAGTATATAAATGACTTAGCACAATAACTAAGAAAATGCTGTGAAGGCTGTGTTAACCGGTTTGATGAAAATATTTCAAACTGTATATAAAACCAGCACATTGTACCCCCATGATTGCATTAATGTACACAGCTATGATTTAATTTAAAAAAGAATGGAAAAGTAAGTATCCAATGTACTCAATACTAATATGAAACTAATAGGAAAACAGCTGCACACCGACAGGAGTGAAAACCTCTGGGATGTTGGAGTGAGTGTAGGGGAAGGAGAAAAGGGGAAGGAGGCAGGGAGGTTGCTGAGCACCCTCCTAACGTGCACGTCGTTCAGGGCACACAGCACACCCCTCCAGGGTGAAGGACTCCTCTAGAAAAGGAACTTTGCCTTAGAAATGCAAACTATGTAACCTGGTCACTTGTACCCCCATATTAACCTGAAAACCAATAGTGTTAAGAGTGTAAAATAATTTTTAAAAGACACTATTTGACATGTACAGATAAATAGAGAAGCAAGGCACAGTGAGAATGTGAACTCCATAAACATCCCAGAGAAGACGACCAGACATTCACGTGGATGCGGTCCACGTAGGAGCACACCATGAAGAGACAGATTCAACAGCTGGCAGTTACACTCCAGTGCAAGGCAGGGAGTGAGCTGATCTGATAAGCATCTTCCCTCTGGAAGATCAGGGTACGGAGTAGGAACCCAACCAAGGTTAGGAATAGCTGTAACGCTGAGCAGATGCTGATGTTGTTATTAAGCTGATTAGCTGCAACCCGGAGCTCGTTTCATTTCTATATGCCTAAAACCAGAGTATTTGGACTGGAACTGATCCACACAGCCTTAACACCAGGGTCAGTTCCAAATCAGAAAGACAGGTGCCCTCTAGGGTCATCCTGAAAATATTTGGTAGGCACATTCCTCCTTCTGTCCTAATTTAACTCGCAGAGTACTATGTTTATCACCGGGAGAAGGTTCGTATCAGATTTAAAACAATTGCTTTGAATGCGTGTGGACCGCACAGAGACTGTCTGCCCTGTGCACATCTGAGTTACGGGGAAGCTGCTTGGAGATCACAGCAAGTCTATTTGCATAACGCTGTCTGGTTGTCAGATGGTGTCTTAGTTTATGAACGTCCAAACAAGAGCAGATTTTGTTTCTATCGGGATTTTAGACTTGTCCACTTAAATACAGCTTATCCACAAGCGTGTCCCAGCTTGCATTATGCTATTTGCATAGCACTGGTTCAAATGCAAAGTGGAAGAAGGGCCAGCAATTTTCCCACCCGGAAAAATTCTCCATACCCGACACCTTTTCAACAAATTATTTTAAGGTACAATACTTGACAAAGTATTAAGAGAGGTTTTAAAATCATTTCAAGAAAGCAATGTAAACTGTGAGTACTGTAGAGAATACAACCAAAAAAGTCTTTTTAAGAGGCTTTGCTTTTTACCAGCTACTTGCCTTAGCAACAATTTACACCCCCAGCCTGTATCACTCTTGCTCCACATTTGCTCCCGTGGACACTAGTACGTGGCGTTGTCTCTGCTTGACCAAATGTTAGGGTGTAGATGGAGAACCCTGAAACTTCCAGTGTGGTCGGGAATATAAGTAATCGAACAAACACAATCATTTGAGAGTAAAATAGTCACGTGCTTGACTGATGATGTTAGAAAGGTAGAAATCACCATATAAATATGGAAGAAAGCATAATTAATTCTAAATAAGAGAACAGAGGGAGAAAATATAGCTAAGACGTCACTTAAGTGGGAAGTAGTAAAATTAAAAGAATTTTTCTAGGTAGACTTATTAGGGGAAAACTATTAGTCATTCAGAATGAAAAGATGAGAGAGTTAAAAAATCTCAGGGCATGTTACAAATTAATGATCAGTCTGCTTTCCCTGGATCAGAAGATGCATGTACATCGGGAAGAGATGGACCTGTCTCAAGATAAGCCTGAAAAAAATTCTGGAGAGAACATTTCTGGAGATGTGCCTGAACAGCAGGGCACAGAGACTCCAAGGGGTGTGCGGGGCAGAGGGACAATAGTGAGGTGGGCGGCAGCAGCCCTGCCTGCCACATGTGCACGGACGTCAGTCTTCCCAGACTCACACATCACACGTTCACAGGACGGCGGAGTTCACGGATGCTACTTAGAAATGTCAGATGTTTATGTCTGTATTTATTTGTTGTACTTAAAGTATGAAAATGTCAATTTTTAAAAAAAATTTTAAATGTACATGTAAGATGTACATTTAAAATGTATTGTATTTCTGCTCAAAATGGATAATTTCACTTCTATTTTATTGTCATACATAAGAGAGCCTCTTAGATGCTACGTGGGCCATTTTTGAACCACTGGCTTAGAAACGAACATTGGCCAAAAGTCATTAGAAATGGATGGCTGTTTAGTGGTGTGTGGGAAATGAGTTGATGGTCACAGTTCAGTTGCTTCTTAACAGGTGTCTACCTCATAAAAATCCCCACTTACTGGCACCCTTCTCATCAGGGAGGGGAGAGGAGACCAGATTGAAGATGACTTTCTCTGCTCTGTGAGGACGTGGGGGGGCTTCTCTCCAACCTGACAATGGCTCGGAGCTTTCCTTTCTAAAATAATGTCATGTACACAAAGTTGTCACCAGGGACTGTTATTAACTTCTTAACTGGGCAGTAATTTTATTTTAGAAACAATATTTTTGGAAGAAAACATAGAACCATAATAAAAGGTTGTTTATAATGAGAACATTTGAAGAGGTACCATTCAAATCCGCAGTTTTAAAGACAGACATATGTTGCCACCACAGGGACCTGTCCCACTGCTTGAACACCGGAAGAAAATTCATTACTTAAGATCATTAAAGGATCACACTCATGATTTATAGGGTGGATCTACAGCTTTATGGAGCCTTGCTTGATTGTGATGTTGGACACTACTCAATGGAAGAAGAATTCATTTCTCCATTTAAAAATGAAATCCAGTTACAAAAAAAGAAAAAATATTCAATAATTTGCAATGAAATTATTTAAGACTTTAATTTACTAGATAAACCAGTGTCCAAACTCATCTTTTGTACGAAGGTGCATTTATACATAAAAATACTTTATAAATGAAAATAAGAAAGCAATCTTATTATGCATTTATACTTGCTTGCTCTCACTTTGAAAAAATATTTACTGCACTGCTAACAGAAAACAGTCGGCTCTGTGTAAATGACCTCACGTCATATTTTAATGGTAATTTTCTTAGGGAATCTTCTGAAGAGTGAGAGGTCAAAGGACTTGAATGCATTCCAATCATTATTACGTTACATTTCCATTGGCTTTTCAATTTATAAGACATAAGTGGCAAAAATGCCTACATAACAAGAAAAAAACATGTTTTTTCTGAAATGTAAAAATATTTACATTTATTACATACAAAATAAAAATCAAAGAACAATTCACAAGCATCTAGTTTCAGAATGAATCTTATTTGATGTAGAAAATTCATACAGAAAGAATAACTATAAGAACTTCCAGAATAAAATTAAAACTATTAATCATTTATATTTCCCCCAATAACATTTGTATAATTGGCCTTTTTTTAATGATAATTTTTGACAAAAGATGTATTAAAATATTCAGTATAACCAAAAGCAAGTAATTTGAGATTGAAATATAAAATATACAAATAGATGTTTGCTGATTAAATTCATTTTTAAAAATCTAGAAACATAATAATTGCTTTTTGTAATCCTTAGTTTTTTTTTATATTGCTTTGTGTTCATTTTTCATTCTTTACTACAGATCTTTTTTTTTTTTTAATGTGAGACTGCAGGTTCACACAAATCGATACTTTAAAATAAGAAATAAAAGGAAGTTCTATATATAGGCTTGATGTTTTAATTATCTTTCATAAAGAGAAAATTCCTTCTGAGAGAGAAGGAATTTCAAAATATCTAATTTTCAAGAAAGATTGTTTTATAGAACTGCTATAAAGAAGCATCAAAATGAGTATTTGTGCTTATCATTTACCTTACATAATAAAAGCGAAGATTTTTCAAATAATTTTATTGCAATATGTTCTTCTTTTGAATATGACCATTAAGTCAAATTAAGAATTTTTTCTGCTGCATTTAACTGTTTAATCTATGAATGTTGTTTTTTCCATCTTTTCTGAGAAACAAGGTCTCATTTACCTAAATAACAGATTACTTATCTGGAGGTTCAGAAATCTATAGAAAATATTAAATTGTTTCACTTTTATAATTTAATTTCATTTCAGTGTGCATAAAAAATAATCTTCTACTTAACTCTTTCTTACCTGAAATACATACTACTTAATATATCACATTATTTCAAGTATTCCTGATGTCTGGGATCATAATTATATATCTTTGAGAAAACATTGCATTGAGCATCATTCCTGACTTCTAGTAGGAACTCAATATGGATATATTAATTTTATATTGATTTGAAGAAATAAAAATATATGGCAAATCTTCCAGAAATCCTAGGGAGTATTCCACATGGGTACAAAGAGAGAAAAACATCTTGGTGATTTTAAAATTATATCTTGTCACAGGGATGGAAGTACATTTATCAATTCTGTGCTTAAATAAGTTAAAGGTATTTAATATAAAATCTTTTTCCCTGCTCGACAAAAAAGAAAATGACAATTTTGGTACTCCTTATTTTGTGATTGGGACACATTATCTTTTCAATTTATTTTTTTCTTTCATTTTTGTGGAGAAACCGCAGTAGATTTTTTTTTTTTTTTTTTTTTAGTCTACCTTTTGAACTCAATTTGGGGATCATTTAGCACATCACTCTGCTTAGTAGCTAATATATAATCATTTTGATATCACAGTTCTGTCTACTGCACAGTTACAGAAAACTGAAAATAAAAAATACTACTTCCTATCTGACTTCATACACCAAGGAGAACAGTATCCAAAGCCCTTCAACATGATCATAGGTAAGAGGAGATTCACAACGCACACAGGGACAAAACAAAACCTGCAGTTAGTAGCATTAGTAAATCTGAAAATATGCCAAGATTTCACAAAGATGGTAAATAAGGTCACATATTAAAATCAAATATTCATTTGTGCAGAATTTTTTTTATTCTTTGCAAACTCTTCATTTTATAAAATTACCATCTGTAATTGATTATAAATTATCATCTGTATTCTCATCTGAATTTCATCTTATGCACTGCTAATCCCTAAAACTTTCCAAAACTGGAAACTATTTCAAGGTAGCTAAAAAGGAGCTCCGCAAAGTGGTGTTAGAAACACCTGGATTTAACTTCTTTAGCCTTGTTTTTTTCTCTCCCCCAGCACAGTTTGAACGTTGCGCCGTTCATTTTTACCACTGCAGAGTATCCTCTGCCTCCCCAAACATTGCCGCCACCTGTCAAACCTGGCATGAAATAGTTTGCAAGGTTTTTATGTTGATTTTCAGGAATTAGAGCATCAAGCGTGTTATTTATTCTGGATTTACGTCCAGTGATGTATACTGTTACCAGTGGTACTGGATGCCTCCCAAATAATCCCTTCAGGACTGGCTGCTGAGCGTTACAGCCTCATCTGGATTAAGGTTGTCTATATACAGCACCAACATTTGCTTCTATTTAGAAAGACTTCAGGCTGATAATTAAGTCAATAAGAAATCTAGATTTTACCATTAAAGTTTATTAAACCAGCTTGCAAAATTAAAGCAGAATATTTATCATCTTAGTATTTTACAAATGTTCTTACAGAATTAGAGTCTTACCTCTACCCCTCTTCTCAGAGGGAAAAAGAAAAGGTTTTTATAGCTGTGCTTTTCATCATTCATGATGAACAAGGGAAGCAATGGGGCTACTGTGTAAGTACGTAAAACTGTCAGTGTGGAGTTTTCACAGTAACTTTCTGCAGTGCAAACTTGACAGATACATATTTAAACTTTTGAGCATCAAAAGATAAAGTATATTTCTAGAGGGAGGAATGGGTTAAGACTAAACTAGAAGTAAAGAGAGGGCAAGGCAGACCCGTGGGGAGCCAGAAAGCCTGAGTGGGGGACCGTCAGCCCCAGGCTCTGCCGTCTTCTTAGCCCCCCGCCCCTGTCCAGTGCCCTGTCTCTAGGTGGCACTGACCTTTCCTCCCAACGGAGGGTCCAAGGTCTGCACACTTGTACCTTTCATAGACCCAGCAACAGATCCAGGACCCATTTTTATCATAAGTAAAATGAGGGGTTGAGGTTAGATCAATTGTAATCATACATTTGTAGTCAAATATCTCTGAGAATTTGAAGATAGTTTTGGAAACTTTCTCTGCCAAAACAAAACAGAAAAAGAGGCGCCCAAGGATAGCGTTGTGGATGGGTTTTCAGCCTATCCACGGCCTCCAAATTGAGAATCCAGAGATTAGAACATGTTATAAATACCATATCTGTGTCCATAATATACATGAGCAGTCAGCTTTTCAATAATATTACCACTTTCTTTAGGCTTTGCTTTCCTATCCTTGCCAGCCCTCTACGTTGGACATGTGTGTAAGAGTGCAGCCTCAGAGGGTAGACCCCGGAGGCATCCATCTCTATTCAGCCATGGCCTTCTTGTGTAACACTGGGCTAGATACTTACCCTTTCTTCTTTTCATTTTCCTCACTGAAAAATTTAGAATAACATTTATATTTTCCTCACATGATGATTGCAGGTGTTAATTAATGTGGGGGGTGTAGGTACGTGTGTATGTGTGTATTGCCAGGGCCTGGAATTCACATATATCATGTTTAGAATAAGCCCTGATGCATGATAATTGTTCAATTTATCTTAGATATTGCTTATGGGACTTTCTAAAACTCTGAAAATATGCATAAATATAAATAAATGTTATTTCACTTAAGTGATTTTTTTTCTCTCTAGAATTTCAATAGCTTGCTTCTTATATATGAAAATTAACCATATCACCACTTCTGTGCATTTTCTATCCTATTAAGTTTATGGTTTCTAAATGAATGCAAAAAGTAGGAAAGAGTATTTTTATATCTCCACAGGAAAAAAATCAATAGCTGCTTCTCAACTGAAAAACCATTGGAAAAAATATAATCAATAATGCTTAATGTCTCTGCAGTGACTTCATGTGCACTCAGCATCCTCTCTGTGTAATGTGCTCTGGGACCATGTTCCTCTTTCTCTCTTTTCAACAAGGTGAATCAGGTTTCCATCTTCAACTGACTTGGATAAAATTATTTCACTTATCTACGTGAATAGTTACTGCTTAATGAGGCTTTTCTAAAATGACTTTCTTTTCTGAGCTGATTTGCCTCCACTTTTATAATAACTTTTCTTCCAAATTGAATAGACAAAATAAATATCATCAGAATTCCAAGCTGTTTTCTTCTCTATCTATATATTTTACAGCTGAAAATCAGACAACACTTTTAAATAATATTTGGTACAAAATTATTACACAAGATACCATTGACATTTTAACCTTCAGATCTTCAGTATCTCTCTTTTCTATTCCTCATTCCTCCACTTGGTGAAGTGTGAAAGATAAAATGCCATTTCTATTAAAAAGCAAACATTGACACTTAGCACCATTTTCTACCCCAACTCTTACATAAGTAATGGAACTAAGTGACATACAAACATAGGGGAAAGGGAGAGCCATGCATTTTTTTTCTCTGCTTAGTGAAACAAAACCTATTCATTTTTCTCTGCAGATATATTTCTTACTGGTCTTATATTCTTTATTTTCAAATACAGCTTTGCATTTGCTATGTACTTCCGTCTTTTTCTGTGGTCAATTATTTTTTAAGCCTTATAATTTTGCTTTCGTTTTTTCATCCAAATATGAACACACGCGCGCACACACACATTCCCTCTATTTTAGGTGCCATGACGTGTCGATAGCATCAATCACCATTCGCACCATCCATCATGCAGGCGCGAAGCAGTTGGATGACATCTGCCATAACACCCTCTGTGCTGCACTAATGCAGTTGAATTTTGATGTGGGAGGATATCGGTTGGCAGACTCGTAATCAATCACAACATCTTTTAAGCACACTATCTTGGAGCTGTAACGCAGAGTTAATCACATATTCTTTGAGTATGTCACGCATGAATATATGAGAATTCCATAGTGTAGACAAATATTAAATAATTAAAATATACTTTATTATGCTCCGAACACATTAATTGACCCAAATAATATTTTGCTTTTGAGAATATTTTTTCTCCAGAAATATTAGTATTTTAAGTTTTGTTTTTTTTTTTTCTTATTACCTTTTATCACTCTTTAGTATTCCTGCATCTAGCACCAGTTAGGGTATGCATATTGTAGACAGCAATATGTTTACCACATTGTTAATGGTGGTGGTCTCTGCAATACAGAAGAATCATAATACACCCTAGCAAATATGAATAGAACACTGTAAAAGGGAAATGATGAACGACTGAGATAAATTAATAGTAAAATATACTGTCTGACAGATTATTTAACTTGACTTTGACACTAAGTTGTTGTATGCTAACATGAAGGCTTCTAATACCCTTGCTAAATACTTCATCTTTTAAAGTGGCATTATTCTAGCATTTGCTAAAATGCTTTATTGATACATGCACACGTTTAATACAAAAGATGTTTAATGCAAGGCTAACAGAAAGCAGAAAAATAATATTTTGTTCACTGAAAAATGTAGAAATATGGGAAGAAAAAAAAATATTGTTTGGAATAGAGCTCTCTCTCCTTAACCAACAGCAAAATTTAGGGACAATAAAATAAAGTAGATTTTCCCCAAGGGGATGATTTAGGACGTTGTATTTAGGAAATAGAAGCACCTGGAATGGCTTGGAAGGAAGGTGAAGAGGACTGAGAGCTCAGACCCCAGGGTTCCGCTCCCCCAGCCCAGCCTCCTTGGTTTATAGGCTAGTTTGTACGTTACGGTCTGGGAGGTTTTTCTTTACTTGCCATCAGGGGATGGAGGAAAAAGGGAGACTGCCTTTAAGATGAAAAAAAAAAAAAAAAAAAAACTTATATCCATCCTACATTCTATAAAGCTTCGTGTTTCTAAATATTCTCGTTCTGTTACAGAAAAGTCAAATTTGGATTTTATAATGTGTTTTATTCTTAAAATTTGCTGACATTTTAAAGCACTTGGAAGGTGTGTGTGTGTCCTCAGTTTCAAACCTCAACGGCTTCCTCCGTCTAAAAATTTGGTGCTCTTTCCACTGTGGTATTTGTGTTTAATTTTATGGATTGAAAAAATTTCCCAACCAATGGCTTAATGACTGGGATTGACTTACTATGCCTAATGTTGCCCACCTCGCTCCATGCTTTTCCCCACAATTTTTCTTCTCTTAAAAATACCCCATTTCCAAGGAATATCCACCCAATAATCTACTTAAATTATCTTAATCCTTTAAGGTCTATTTTAAATGCCACCATCTCCATGAACCCTTTCCTAATTTCCTTGGAAGATTATTAAGATGTGTTCTTCTTCTGTGTGTGGCTCCATCTTAGTTATTACTTACTTTTCAAATCCGGCTTAATCTTATTTATTACTTACTTTTCAAATCTGACTTATACCATTCTTCCCAGTGGTACCATTCTGCAATTACACACTCACTAAAACAATTATTAGAGCAGGCCAATTACTTGTATTGGATCAAGTATCTTTGCAACCACGTAGTTTTGTGGTTTTGTGAGGTCATAATGCATTAATCATGCAACATACATAGTCTACCTTAGAACTCTCCCTCACACACATCCACATGTTCATTTTCCATTTTCCATAATGTTTCTGCTTCAATCTTATTTGATCAGAGAATGGGGTGGACTAATTAATAAAATACTTGTGTGACAGATGCAATGAACAAAAAATCTGTATATTTGCATGCATGTATATATGTACACACACACGTGCTCACAGCAACTGGGTGTGGCATGGTCCTTAAACAATCAGATGCACAAAGCAAGTGAAGCCACATTGTGCATACTAATTACTCAAAATGATTTCAAGAACATCGTTCCTACAGACAACACATTGCACAATGTTGTCAACATACTTTAGAACGGACACCCCTTTCCATTTTCTGGTTTGTTTTACTTAAATCTATGTCATTCTGGTTCTCAGATTCATTCTTTTTCAACTGTAGCATGCATCTCTAAATGTTTATGAGTAAAGATCGCAAGCCACTGTCAAGGTGAACCAATTTCCATCAGGAAAAAAATCTTTTCAACGTACTAGGGGGAAAAAAATAGCATGGAGTTTTTTGCTTTGAAGTGGAATGTCAATTTAGAGTACATAAAATGCAAAACCAGCTCAGGCTGGATCAAACTTGTAGGATTTAGTGTTGAAAAAAAAAATTTCCCTAAGTACCATGAGAGATTGTGCTGAAAGTCTACTTGAACTCTGTACATTTACATGGCAATAGTGATGATCACAGTATATTGCAATTATTTCTTCATATGTCTATACCCTGCTTTAGACCACAAGCTGTACCTGAAAATTCTTCATTTCTCTACCTCTGACAGCACACAAATGTAGCGCTGTAGTAGGTACTCCCTACTGAATGAATAGATTAATTGACATATGAATCAACGCAAGGACTGATGGTGAGTGAAATATTTCTTCTTCACTTTACTTTACACAACAATACAAGCTGTAGTATTTTCTACTCAATCTCCAAAAAAAAAAAAAAAAAAGATGGGAAAATAATATGCAGCTTCAGGTTTTATTGGAAATATTATTGAAGAACATATTAAAATACTGATTCATTTTCATTCAAACAACAATGATCTATGTCGTGCTTTTCATGGGCTAGGCAAAATATTAAGTGTTAAGGAAAACTGCAAGGTATATCAGAAAGATGTATAATTAGAATGCTAGTTCTCAGCTGGGACAACTCTAGGCTCCCAAGGGACATTTAAAATAACTGGCAACAGGCTTGAGTGTCATAATTAGGGTAGCATCCTATTAGGGAGTGACGAGGTAGGATGGTAAATGTCCTACAATGAATAAGACAGCCCCCCACAAAAACAAAACCTCTTAAAATGTCAATCAGTCATGCTGAGATTGAGAAATCTTGCTTTAGAAAGATCATCAAGAAACATAATAAATATTACACTTATCTGGTTCTGAAATGGTACAAGGAGAAAGTCATGACCTCTCCTTTAGGTGGCCGTGGAAAGCTGACAGAGGAACTTCAAGTACATTTGCTAGGAATATACAATGATGCAAGGTGCACGTAAAACATCTTGTATGGCTGGGGCATGTGACAGTTTAAGTTGGGTAAAATGAAGCTTCAGAGTGACACAGGGATTATCTCAGAAGAGATTAGAAATATTCTCGTTAGTATGACACATTCATATCATTCCATGTTTGTCATACTTGGGAGAACTGATTGGATTCTAGAGACAAAGAAGCATTGAATAATATTTTAGCAAAGGGATTTAATGATGAGATACGCAAATATGTTTATAAAAATATTACCCGCAAAATGAAAATGTGGTGACTATTTTGGAGGTATTAGAGGCCAAAAGCCAGGAAGGGTTTATTTTGCAATGAAATCTAAGATAAATTACCATTATCCAGATCAAGAATACAACAGTTAAAATGAAGCAAAAGGAAGGAATTCAGTTATAATTCAGAAGACAAACGAAAGTATTTGTAAAAATCATCTTTTAAGTGGAAAGTGATGGAAGTAGAGAAAGACACCCAGGGTTCTGGCTTCCCTACTAATTAATTGCACAGTAACTTAACCTTGGGTGTATAGTTGGTGATCAGAGGAACACAAGGGCTCTAGTGAAGCATCTGTTGAACATATGTCCCCAGACGTCAGTCAAGTAGAAGTGCCCAGTAAGTATTTGGAATTCAGGATGTAGTTCTGGTAGGAGACATGGACTTGGGAGTCACCAAGCTATAGCCAGACATTAGAACCATAGGCATGGATACGTCCACCTGAAAAAACAGAATTAAAACATAAGCTACCCAAAATGAAGTGACCAGGGGTCAGCTTCTAGGAATCCAAACTAAATCTGTGGAAGATCTAGCAGGAACCTTGCTACACAGATGCAAAGAGTTTGGAATTAACAAGATAAACAAGTTATACTTGACATATTTTCATTAATTTTTTTTTACATAAATAGAATATCAACAGTAAATGAAGGAAAATGCAATTTCAGGACACACAGGGATAGTTTATACTTCTACATATGAGATAAATAAAAGGATAGCTATGCTATGTTCAGATACAAAACATCATATGCCTGGCAAATTGCAGGAGCTTAATAAATATTTTTAGAATCCACGAGTCTCTGTGACATTTATTTGAGGACTAGAAGGTCCATGGAGTGTCTAATAAAGTGGGGTGCTTATGACGGAGAAGTTAGGCCAGCTACAGCCCAGGACAGGGCTGATCTCCTACCAAGAATTACCCCACTGATTTTCTTTTTTCATTTCATGGACTTTATAATCACCAAAATTATTCTGAAAACAGAAGAACAATGAGGGTTAACATATGACCATCATAAAGAAGATGTCACAGATCTCTCAAATTGTTCCTCTTATCTAAATGAAATTTTTTTAGCCCTTAATTAACACCCCAAGCACCTGGCAACATGTTTTCTCCTCCCTGTCCCTATGAATTTAACGTTTTTAGATTCCACACACAAGTGAGATCTTATTTCAAGTCATCCATTCTACAATCTATACATATTTTATAACAACATATTGCACATAATAAATGTGAGCAATTTTTACTTGTCAATTAACAAATAAATTAAAATTAAACAAATATTAGATATGGGATCTTTATTTTTTCTGATCTATTTTGGTTTGTGAAGGGAGCTTGGATCTATTCTATTATTTGGGTGATCAATATTTGTCTTTAATTTACATCTTTTGTAGTAAATGGTACTGTTGACACTTTAACAATGCAAGTTTGAACTTAATCAGGTGGTTTTCTTCTGTCCCTGTCACTCCTGAGGCAGTAAAACCTCCTTCTCATTCTCAGCCTACTCCACGTGGTTAAGGACCTTTCTGATGATCCAATTTCATTTAACAAATGGTAAATAAGTTTTCTCCTCTTTGTGTTTTTCTCAATAGCATTTGCTTATCTCTAGCTTTGTTTATTATATGAATAGAATAGATAACTCATGTAGCACGTTAAATGTTAATCCACTTTTTCAATTATTGGCAAGGCTTCTGGTTGACAGTAGGTTATTAGTTAAGTTTTGGAGAGTCAACAGTTATACTCAACCGGGGATCTGGTCAGCACCTCTACCCCCCAGGGGGTTGTTCAGGGGTCAACAATACTTTGTTGGAAATTGAGGCAATCTCTTTTGGGTTTCAAGAGAGAATTCCAAGATTAAACAGTAGAATCTATACCTTTCATACCTTGAAATATTTTTATCACTTACCTTATTGACCTTGATATTTTCAAACAAAAAGTAGTTTGTGGTTTGTTTTGCTGTTGTTACGAATCCTCAAATGTCAGTGCCTTCCTATACACTCTGTCATTTTCATTTTGTTTTCCTGAACTTTCCTGTTCTTACAAGAATTTGGCTCCTTTGTGATTTCTCCTTCATCATTTACTTTCAAAAATCTACTTTGGGAAAGCGAAGTGAATCATATCATAATATGCATTTAAGTTAGTAAAGTGCTAGTTACCCAATACATTGATATGATCAATATAACAAATTTAACTATGATTGTTCCTCTATTTTCTGGTTAAGACATCAGAAAACCTGTTAGTTCAGCATCACTGCAAAGACTACTATTCAGTTAGAGTAAAGAGGAGGAAGAATAATTTTTTGACATTGAAATTATACTGTGTAGTATTTATCAATTTGTTTTTATTAGGAAGTCTTTTTTATTTTATTTTATTCCCTTTTTTTTAGGAAGTCTTTAAATAAGTCTCTTTTCTACTCCAAGACAGGAGCTATTTAATTATATTTCTTTTATAAAAGAAGTATTGCCACCCTAAATGGATACAACCAAAATGAAGCAATCTCTTTTTAAAGTGTTAATAGAGATATGTTATTCCTCCTTGTTCTAGAACTTCCTTTATGGTTTTTGATTTCCCACATAGCCTTCCCTCATCTGTGCACACACATTCACGCACACCTGAACCTTTGGAGAAGACTCCTCAATCATGTCTTATAGATAGATGAGAGTCTATAGGACATAAGTCATCCCATAACTTTATTCAAAAAAAGTATAACATAGTTTCAAACAATTTTGGGGTATAGCGAGCATACCAATACTAAGTGAAAATACATTATAGGATTAATATATTAATACTATTAATTAATAGTATTAATTTTGGGTATAGTGAGCATACCAATACTAAGTGAAAATACATTTTATTATAAGTCAATGTTTTCAAATGTGCTTAAGGGAAATTTACTTCTTTAATCTAAAAGTTTCATTAATTAGTAACTTAAGTAAATCCACCCCACTAACCAAGTGAATTTATTATTCTTATGCTTCAAAATATCTATGGTTATTCAAGACAAGTGACCCCTTCCTATGTAAGATTTACTTTATGCTTCAAAATGAGATATTTTGATATTTCTAATGAATGTGAAATGGCATGTTCTGTATGCATTTAACACCCGATTCAATCTTTGCGTATGTGGGGTGAACTTCACCCACTCTACTGTCTGATATGGTCTCCAGCAGCCACATGTGGCCACTGGGGACTTGGAATGTTGGATGTCCTTAGTGCCACTGAGAGAATAACTTTTAAGTTGTATTTAATTGTAATTAATACACATTTATTTTTATAGCTGTACTTGGCAAGTAGCTACCACATTGGTCAGCACAGCTATAGCTAATCACACTCACAAATAAATAATATTAAATCATATAGGCCATATGGTTTTCATTATAACCTTATAGGGTAGATCATATACCTCTTCCCACATGCCATTCAATAATTTCCTTAGTGAGCTAAACCAGCTTTGAAATATTAATTTACTACAAACCGATACCCATGATAGATTCCTTAACTGCTTTTTATCTTTTCTCTACAGTTTATTCATTTTCCATGTTGTTAACTTATTCATTTGTTAGTAAGTGCTTTTCTGTTAGCTTGTTAATTACCCATAATTTCATTACAATTCAAATTTTATATTTCAACGTACAGCCACGTGTCTTTCTTCAATACAATAAAACATACTGTTTTCCTCTAACTATCTGGGTGAGAGTTCACTATTAAATATGTCTATTTTGTTATTTCTCTTAAATCTCTCAAGTAGCATTGATGCACCTGTGATCCATTTTTGTCTGTTTTACTTTTCCTTTCCTTTATCCCCAATTCTTCCTCCTCTGTGCTCTTACTTTCTCTCCTCCTGTCCCCATGTGCTCACTGACCGCACACAGCGAGGTGCTTGTGTCTCAGCTTCCTGTTGCTAGTGCAGGAAACCTTTGCACCCTTAGCAACTTGACACCAGACATGTTCATTGTCCTTCCAAGGTGGAGGTAGGAAGTCTAAACACAAGGTGTTAGCAGGCTGCTTTCCTTCGGGAGGCTCTGGAGGAGAGAGGCTTGTCTTTCCCAGATTATCGCGGCTGCCCGCCTTCCATGTTCTTCCTTAATCACCAAAGCCAGGCGTGCAGTAGTGTGCCACCTTTAACTCAGTCTCTCTCCCTTTCTCTCTCTCCTCTTCCACTCTTTTCTCTAAGCTCCGTTATTGTCACATCTACCTCTGTGACTTCAATCTTCTGTTTTTTTTTTTTTTTTTGGTCTCCTAAGGACCCTTGCTATAACCTGGGACCCAGCTGGACAGTCCAGGAAAATCTTGCTATTTTAATACCCTTAATTTAATCTCCTCTGTAAGGTACTTTTGCAATGAAGTTAATGTAGTCACAGATTCTGGGGATTAGAACAAGATTATGTTTGGGGGACCATTATTTTGTCTACCACTGCATGCATTTTATATCGTTAAAAAAAAAAAAAAAACTTTTAGTATTGCTTTGAAAATCTTATCATATTTGTTGAGTATATACAAACACATAAATCAATTTTAAAAACCATGCTTATGATAGATGTGTATACATACATATATGTAACAATGTTCACATACAAATGAATAGCTAAGTATGTGATATAATAACATTTGAATACTTATTCTTATGTTTTATAAACTTTCAAGATTTCATTCCAAAATTGTATTTTAAAGATCCCTGATCAGCTCATACATTTCCTGATACCACAAATTTCTTCTTTGTTTGTTTGTTTTTATATACTTTCAATTATGCTCTTGGACATTATTCCTAGCAAATAATGTATTTAATAATACTGTTGGGGGATAGTTTGGTGATTTAAGTTGTGTTTTTACACAATTTATTGATAGGTAAGTAGTATGGTACAAAAGTCTTACTGCAGCCAAGAAATATGAGAATATTCACTTTACCTCCATATATCTGGTTTATAACTCTAATCTAGCCAATTGAATTTGTGTCAGAATGAAAGCTTTCAATCCAAAAACTTATTGTAAAATAACCAAGCTTTTCTTTTCTGAATGTAGATCTAGTTAACAGACCAACTTTTGTCATGAAAATGGATGATCACCGTCTTCATTTAATTTGCTTTAAACCAGTTAACACAGGATAGTGGAAAGAATATTGGTCTGGAATCAGATTACTATTGATTTAACCTCTGGCTTGCTCACCAGTCGTCTATAATTTTTGGCTCATTTCTTCAGCTTGATATGTTTTGGTTCCCTCATCTGTGTGATAGAAATAATAGCATTTGTCCTCAAAGTCCTTACAATAGTGGCTGCCTTACACAATCAGATTTTAAGTAAATGATAGTAGGTTTTGTCAAAACCAGATTTAACAGTAGAAAGAAAGGGACAAATCATAGAACATTAAGTCACTGATAGAGTCAAAACAAAAATAAAAAACAATTGTGAACTAGAGATAGAAATATTGTATGTTAAAGCGAGAAATAATGCCATCTGAGCTATCATATATTATGTATTAAGTAAATTTCTAAGAAATATACAACTTTCTCTATGCAGAAACTTTGAGTTTAGATTTTAATCGCACTCTGTTTTGCTTTGATTTTTTTTTTTTTTTGCCAGTTATCAATCTACTTTGAAATTGATTTTAAACACATGTAATATTTAGGTTTTAATGTTAATTTTTTTCATCTTATTAATAAGGGCTATTCTTATTCTTTTCCTCTTTTTATAAACATTTTTAATGTCATTTTTGTGATGTTATCATTGGAATAGTAAAGTAAAAAAAAATTATAATTAGTTCATTTAAATTCTGACATTCCAATCTTAGTCTTTACTTGATTTGATTTGATATATATTAAATATATATTAATATATACATAAAGTAAAGGCATACGGCTAATACGTACGTGTGTGTTTGTGTGAGCCTATGAATGCTGCATGTATAACTAAAGCGCCAAGTAGGAACACATACAACACTATACAACAAAACACAAATCATGCCTATATCTATATGAAGTTACACATAAAATCGAATATATAGCTATAAAGCATGAAACCTACATTCACAATCACCAGCTACATAAATTTAACAAACACATATACATACAGAGAAATATATAAAGTACGTGAAATCATGAATACCTTTAAAAACATAGACAGAAAGGCCCATTATTTTATTGCTACTTAAAAACTGTGAAATAACAACACCACCACTCCCACTGCCTCCACCTCACTCAGGAACTAGCCTCCATTACTCATGTAATGACCACTGAAATATCCTCATAAATACTGTCCTTGCCAGGATTCTTCTCATGTATTCTTTTCTCTTCTAATCTACTCTAATTTATTTTTCTATTTGTCAATATAGTGATCTTTCTCACACTATATTTTGATTCCTAGGCTTAGGTTTTAAACTTTCTAATGGAACTCCATTATTCATGGAATAACAAGATGAGGTAACTCCTTGGCATAATCCACCAGGATCTTTACAATCTGGCCCTCCTGACTTCTCAAACTTAAGCCCTGGGCCTCTAAACTAATCTCATCTCTCAAAGCCAGATCATACTTTGGTATTTTTTCCCTTAAAGCAATTCAGCTGCTCCCCCTCTCCACTTTTTTTCCCTTGTCCCTCTATCTATCCATCTCTTCTGCCTGTCTGGCATAATTTCTGTGCGCCAGTTAGGACTCATTTCTCGATTCTATTATTCTGGAAAGATTTCCTTACTTTGAGCTGCATTGATCATGATGCCAGCAGGCCTCTAACTCCTGCATGGACTGTCGCACTTTTCTACTATTTTCTCTACTGCACTTGCTTGTTGCTTACTCACACTTCCTGACTCTGGAGGCCGTGCACATTCACCCCCAGCAGAGTGCTCTGATATGGTAGTTACAGAGGAATAGTCAGTTAATGAGTAAATGAATGAAACTGGCAAGTGGGTTTATGCTTTTAAATTCAAAGTTTAAAAAACATCTATCATAATTGCACTGGTAGTATATTATGTGTAAATGCATGCTTATTCTGAACAAGGAAACAATATTGCCACTTTATTTTCATCCCTAGAGACACCATTATGCATACCTAAGTATATGAAAGCTGTAGCTATAGATTTAGATACTTTATACAAACGGGATCATATTCTAGGAAATACATGTATCTTGCTCTTTTTGCTCAATTTTATACCTTAATGCTCTTCTTATGACATTACAAATAAATCTACTTTGTTTTTTAAAGAAGAGATATAACCAACATTATGCAATTACCTTAATTGATTAATCTATCCTCATTGATTAAGACAATGTAATTTCTCCTTTTTTTAAAAAAAATTATTTATTTATTTATTTTTTTTTTCCCTTTTGCAGTTTTTGGCCGGGGTTGGGTTTGAACCCACCACCTCCGGCATATGGGGCCAGTGCCATACCCCTTTGAACAACAGGTGCTGCCCTCTACTTTTTTTTTTTTTTTTTACAATAACAAGTAATGTTACACTGAATATCTTTACACATACACATGTGTCAGCACACACACACACACAACCATACCCATGGGAAAACACAGTTTAGATTTCTTAACTTATAATTATTACATCTAAGTGCATGCATTTAAAATTTTATGCATGCTAGTATGTAATTCTTCAAAATTGTCTTCTTTAAAGATCTATTTTTTTTTTTAAATAATCAAAGAACTTTAAAAAGACATTTGTGGGGAAAAAACTCAGAATTGATAAAATTCTTCCTACTAATTCATTCCCCTGAGAAAACTGGCAAATGATTTTTATAATCACATTTAAAGAGGGAATCCAAAATAATCTGAGATTGTATATGACAATATCTACATAAGCATACTTTTATTGTTTCTAACTGCATGATAATGACTAAAAATAATTGTTACTTCATTAATACTTACAATTTATAGTAGGCTTTTGACTGTATTGGTAGTATAAGATCAGGTGTTTAGATTTAAAATTATTTCAAAGTTTACCTTTAACCATTATGGCCAAAGTGAAGAATTAATAGATTTTTTGGAATTGAATATATAGTAGGAGCTACATATTGGAGCATAAAAAACTACAAATTTTGGATCCTCTTATTCAATATTAATGTTCAATTAATTTGGTGTGAGCAGTTATAGAAATAACCACCCTAGATAAGTAAAACATTCTAGTAGTTATTATCAGAGAGCAAACACAAATTATTTTTGGCACATACTAAACATGTACTAATTTTAAGATATCTAAATATATCAGGTGTTATTCTTCAGAGGTTAGACAATATTGATAATTTGCATAAAGTATATAGAAACAATTGATCTTGTGGACATAAAGATTAAATCTAATTGGCTTTAAATTATATTAGTCAAATATGTTGGATATTAAGTTTAGGAAAAAAAAAATTCTACTGGGGGGAGAAGCAATTGATTAATGTTTGGGGGTTTATAACTTTAGTTAAATATTCAATTATGTAATTCAAAGTCAGAAAACAAACTAATATTTGCTAATATGAAAATGTATGTCTTACCTTGTTTAAATATAAAATTTATATTCAGTTGGCAAGAATAATTATGCAAAATACTAATAAAATAAGCACATTGGAAATAGACTGAAAATTCCCAAATTCAAGATTCTCAGTATTTTGATTTATTTAGATAATAACGAACCAGCTGCCTAAGGATCAAGCAGAGGCTGTGGGTTAATGGTGCGCCACATCTACAAGGACGTGGAGATACCTACGTTTAACCTTTGCTACAACATAATGCATCTGACATTTTTAAAATATATAAAAAAAATCTAATTTTGAAAAAGCAACCTCGTCGGCAGTGCATTGCCAATTCTTTTTCTCTTTTTTATTTGGCAACCATGAGACCCAGATGCTAAGCACTGGAAGATATTTCTTCCAATAGCAGCATCTGGCGTGCTGGCAGACTCCATAAGCAATTTTGTTTTACGGCTTTGAAGCAGCTTCTGGGTCTATTACATGGTTAATCTGATGGGCTGTCTGGGCTGCCTTGTCCTCTTGGATGCCATATGCCAACAGCCAGAGACGCAGTGAGCTGTCTGCTCATTAAGGCCGCCGTAAAGAGAACACCTGAAAAAAAATCAGCTGCAGAGAGCGCACTCTACTTCTGTTCAGCCAATGCAGCATCAGCCATGAGTGACCTGCTGAAGAGAGTGCTAACCCCTTGCCAAAAATGCTCAATGCCCCGTGAACACCAGGGAAGACTAGAAAATTGGAAATCATCAAATATTCAGCATCTCATTGTATCATTTGATACTGAAACAAGCTTTTGCTTTTATTCCTCATACAAGAGAAGGAAATGAGGAGTAGACTCATACTGGATCCCTGCTCTTCTGCAGCAAATGTCTCCTGAGAGGTAGATTCCCTCGATGGCAGAGACTCTCTCCAATTCATGTTTTATATTTCTAGGGCCTACCAGAGTATTTTTACTGTGGGAGAAATAGAGTCAGCGGTTTTAAATAAATGAAAGCAAATAAAAATGAGGCAGCCATTGCAACTGGGGAAGCCTTTTATAATCTCTGAGCCTTTTCATCCATTATTTCTTATCTTTACCACTTCCTATATTACTTCTTTAGAGAATTTTTTAGCCATCAGACTGTATTGGATACACTTGGTACACCCCAATAGCTGCAAAAGCACAACATTATATCATTTAAAATCACACCCGGGTGACCACAGTAAATTACGTTCTACTTCTTTAGTTGAAAACAAGTTAGTTTTTGTTTAATTTAAAATATGTCAAAATATGAAAATTTCTTTCACATAAGAAGAAAGGCATATGTTCTCGTTAAATGGGGTTAATTCTGAGTTTCTTCTCTATTTGATTAATGATTGCCTCCTGCATGAGACTTAAGCTTCATGACGGCCAGATCTATCTGTTTTCCCACGTTTCACCAAAATCTAGCTCTGTCTTTAAGGTAATAATAGATGAATTCAACAAATACTTGTAGGAGTGTTCTTATTTCTTCAAAATGTAAAAGCTTACATACACCTATTCCTCTTTCTGCTAGCCACACATTATTTCAAGGTTGGTCGTCCTCATCACTAAACTAAGTTCCGTGAGGCGCAGGGTCCTGCATTTTTGTAACTTCGTGGACGCTTAGTTCAGAGCATTTTGTAATTTGGCTGATAGTTCCAAATTCTACAAGTCCACAATGTTTCAGGTTTTACCCTAAATTTTGTTTCTCTCAATCTACCAATTTTATTTCTTACTACTCTTCAGCGCAAATTCTATACACTTTTGTAAAGTTGCTGATATTTTCATTAAGAAAACAAAGAATATTGCTAACTCCACTGGCAGAGCAGCCCCGGCCCAGGCATCCTCTCTTACCATGCTAAGATGGTAAACGTGTTAGAAATCCAGACCAGGCCTGAGTCAGTAATTAATAGAAAAAAAATAATAATATTAAGAGAGAGACAGGTGGTATTGATATCCGTGGGTCAATTCCTCTTTACCAAGCTTTCACTGCCTATGTTAGTTTTCTATTGCTTCCATGATGAGCTACCACCAGGGTACCAGTTAAACAACACAAATTTATTACCTGTAGGGCAGAACTCTGACGTGGGTCTTATCTGGCAAAATCCAGGTGTTGACATTTCTCTCTACAGGCTCTCAGGGAAAACTCACTCCCTGTTCCTTTCAGTTGTTGTCATAATTCAGTTCTCTGCTGGTATGTTCCTTATAGTTTACCATTCTCTGCTATCATCTGGTCCTGGTTCAGGACAAAAATGTACAGAAGTCTAGTTCATGTATGACAATCAACAATTCACAAAATGTAATTATAAAAATAAATATAATATTAAAATTACAAGTATATAATTGTTATAATATTTTTACTGTTAAAAGGCAATTTTTCATTTAATTATGAAAATTAAAATTTAATGAGAACAAGCTATGTTTTCATTCAAATAGAATACAATCTTTTAATAAGAGTAAACTCCTTTAGAGTCAAATATTTTTATCCAATAAATTAAACCAAAAGTTAATTTCTTTGCATTTAATGTATATACCATGTCATATAATTTGCTTTTTACATATATGTTACATGACAGAGAAAATAAATACTTCAAATTTATTTAACTGTGTCTTTATAAGTCAATTGCACTGGTTCAGAGTAAAAATGTTCTATGAATCTAATTACCTGAAGGTAGTACAGAATGATTTAGACAAAATTTTCATTTTCACAATAGAGTCACATTTATGCTGAAAGAAATATACCAGCCATGTCTTCAGAGCTTCATCCTGAAATAGCCAAAGAAAACAGTTAGAAGTTGATAAATTAGTTTCAAGCAAACTTACTGCTCTAGGCTTCATGCTTTAACCTTGTGTAAGAAAAATATTTTCCCCCCTCAACTCCTACCAAATAAACTTATGATAAATCACTTATACATGTCTTTATTCAATCAGACCAAAAAGTAAGACAAAAAATATTGAATTAGCCAAGGAACTAGAGAAATGGTTTGTTAACCCACAAAATGCACTATGAACTAAATATTTTACTGAAAGTATATATACTTTTAATCCTAAAACACCAAGTTCTCTTAGTTTTCTTTGTACCCTATAAAGATTTCACTAGACAAGTGACACAATGGACTTCTGTGTTCAGTTTGGCCGAGTAGCTCTTCCTTCCGCGCCACTCCAGAGCCTTTGGTCATGTTCAGATTTCAGCTTCACTAGAAATTCTGGAATCCAAGCCATTCACATTTAGTGAGAGAACTGATAGGTATGACGGAGTTTAGGGCATCTTGTTTTTCAGAGGTGTAGTGCTTATTTTCTATTCCTTTTACCATGGTGAAAGCTAGATTTTGTTCTTAAATAAAAAATTTAAAACCACCCTAAGATATCACCTTAATTTAAAAATTTATGAACAAAAATTTAAGAACAAAAATTTTTAAATTAAAATTTTAAGAACAAAAAATGCTTAAATAATGACCAGCACAGCATTATGACCAACACAGTGTTCCACCACCAAAGTAAACTCACCCAGATTCTTCCGAGTGAATTTACTTAGGTGGTGGAACACTGTGCTGGTCATTAGGAAGAATGGGTCTGAGCACTTCTTGTAGAGCTGGTCTAGTTATGGCAAATCTCCTCAACATACAGATGTCAGTAAAAGTACTTGATTTCTCCATCACACATGAAACTCAGTTTAATGGGATATAGGATCCCAAGCTGAAAATTGTCTTGTCTAAGAAGATTGACAGTCGATGACCATCCTCTTCAGCTTGAAAAGTTTCAGCTGAAGGATGTGAAATCATCCTGATATTTTTTCCCCTTTTGTCGGTGCTTGCAGGATTTTTTCTTTCATATTAACATTAGCAAAATTAATAACAACGAGTCTGGGAGATGCTTGTTTGGAATGAATCACGCTATCTATTCTCTGAATTTCTGTTTCTCTCACAATACTTGGTAAGTTTTTGGAGTAGACAATTTGTTCCTTGGGGACCATTCTCTGCTCTTTCAAGGATCCCTATAATTTGGATGTTTGATTTTTCTCTCGGGGAATGTTCTATTCTTGTTCTCCTTTGTTCTGCCTCTTCAAATTCTTGAGATAATTCAAAATTCTTGTCACCAATTTCTGATATTCTTTCTTCTCTGTGTTCAACTCTATTTATGAGGGTCTCAATTGTGTTTTGAAGATCCTCAAATGCCTTTTTCAATTCCTTAAGCTCTGCTATATTCTTTCTCACTATGTCCATACCCTTGGCAACTATGTCTTTGAATTCATTAATTTCTTGAGAAAACTTCTGAACTATGTTTTGGTTTTCTATTTCCATATTTCCCTCCTTTTCAGTCATCTTATTTTCCATCCATATTGTGAATTTTATTAAGTTAAGGGTGCTGCAAACAAAGCAAACAGACAGCCTTTGTAATGGGAGAAGATTTTATGTGTTACAAATCTAACAAAGGCCTGTTAGCTAGAATCTACAGAGAACTCAAATTAATCAACAAAAAGAGAAAACAATCCCATTTCTTGTAGGCAAGAGCCTTGAACAGAAACTTCTCCAAAGATGACAGACGAAAGGCCAACAAACATGTGAAAAAATACTTTGTCATTAATCATCAGAGAAATGCAAGTCAAAACCACACTAAGATATCACCTAACTCCAGCAAGATTAGCACACGTCACAAAGTCCAAAAACTGTAGATGTTGGCATGGAGGGGAAGAGAAGGGAACACTTCCCACGCTGGTAGGATTGCAAACTGATACAACTTTTATGGAGAAAAGCATAGAGAATGCACAAAGAAATAAAAGTAGACCTTCCATTTGATCCTGCAATCCCATTGGCAGGTACCTACCCAGAAGAACGAAAAACATTTTACCACAAAGATATTTGCATAAGAATATTTATTGCAGCTCAGTCATAATTGCCAAGTCACGAAAGCAACCCAGATGCCCATAAACCCATGGATGGATCAACAAACTATGGTATATGCATAGTATGGAATGCTTTTTAGCCATAAAAAAGATGGAGACTTTACATCTTTTCTTTTTTCTATTTTTTTTATTAAATCATAGCTGTGTACATTAATGCAATCATGGGGTTCAATGTGCTGGTTTTATATACAGTTTGAAACATTTTCATCACACTGGTTAACATAGCCTTCATGGAATTTTCTTAGTTATTGTGTTAAGACATTTATATTCTACATTTAGTAAGTTTCACATGTACCCTTGTAAGATGCACCATAGTTTACATCTTTTATATTTACCTGGATGGAGTTGAAACACATTCTTCTTAGTAAATTACCTTAATAATGGAAAAATAAATATCCAATATACTCAATACTGATATGAAACCAATATATAAACAATTACATGCTCATATGAATAGTAAAATACAACTATAGTCTAGTACGGGGAGAGGCGGAATGGGAAAAGATAATTAGCAGAAGGAGGGAGGGCAGTTGGCGGGATCTCAGTGAATGAGCATAGTGCATGAGTGTATGCCAAGCCTCCAGGTGAGGGGCTCTTTTATAACTGGAACTTTACCTTGGAAGTGAGAACAGTATAATCAGTTAAAAAAAGAAGAAGTTTATTCTAGCATGTACAACAAATAATGTATCCATAATAAAGATAAAGAAAATAAATTATGGAATCATAAAGAAATTATTTTAATTTATTTTTCCTATTCAATGAACAATGTCCTAAGAAAAATTAGGTAGAGACCATGTTATTACCATCCAGCTTCTTTAAATCCTGGGATTCTCCAGGCTGGGTTTGGGGAGCCACATTGGTTATGCTCTTGTTTTTTGACAGTTTTGTTTCTATATTCCTTGACTTAGGAAAGAGATGGAGTATTTCAGTTTTCTTATGTTAGCAGGGGTATCTTATTCTATAGGAGGAAAAAAATGATTTTAAAAATAGTTGCTTTCTCTAGTCATGTGTTTGAAAATTTTATCCAGAAATTCTATATTAAATAAAGCATATTTTGAGTAAGCAATATATTCAGTAATTATCCAAAGACTGTGTATTGCCAAAGAGAAAGTATAAAAAATGACTATTTTGTTCTTTAAGAAAAATAGCAAGTATTGTTAAAAGGACAAAACTTTCTTTGGCCTTCTTCTGTCCTTTCAACTCATTTTTATTGCTGCAGTGTTTCTATCTTTTGCAACAATCAGAGCCCAATTTTAAATGACTACCAATAAATTGAAGTAAATAAAAAAGTATTCAAAACCTAATGTTTACCAAAGTTTAGTTTACTCACAAAGTTTCACTTTAGATAAATATCAAACAGCCAAAAAACAAACAAAAAGAAAGCAAACAACTAGCAATATAACTGTCTTATATTAAAAGATAGAAGATAATACATTAAAGATAAGTTATTGTACTAAAATATATACACAAAGAAAACCTATGATAAATTTATCTTTGTTTTGTGACTTGGTCAATGTCTCTGTTAGGCATTTCAAGAGAAACTTTAAGAATTACCATAGAAGTTTCCAGTTGAAATTTTTTGTTTTAAAATATGAAAATCTTCTTTGAAATAAATTTTCATGGGTAAAATTATTAAGACACATAGACAAGGTATGTCTTTGTGGATCATGGGTAAAGTTCACATCTTGTATTATAACCCTCATGCTGTGCTTTCCAATGATTGGTAGCCCAAAGGCATCATTTTGGGTAGGTATCCTATGGTTTGGGAGGAGTAACTCGTGCTGTTCTACTACAAAACAATTAGGAATACACACTTCAATTGGATAGAAAAGAAGAAAGACAAAATAGGAAGTTGAAATGCTATTAGTTTGATAATATATTTTGAGTAAAGACGAGAATGGCTTGAATAAAAATTATATTGACATTTGCACAATATTTGCTACAAATATACTCATGGCCTGATAACTTTAATATAGTTTGGGAGAGAAACCAGGTTTGCCCATGTGCTTTTAGTGACCCCAATGGAATGGAGTGTTGGCCGGGCTTGCCCGTAGGTACAGAAAGGCCACCTGGTGTCCATATTGCTCAGGTGAGTGGGGTAGCCCAGCTGTCTCCTTTTCTTCTGCCTGGATCACTGCAATCTATGACAGCAGGCTTCATGCTTTCCATGTCCTGAAAGGTATGGTGAGCTCTATCACCAAAATGAAACAGAAGAAATATGCAAGTCATCCCCACTCCCTCCTGCCCAAACTGGGTAATTATCACAAAAGATAGAGTCCTAAACTGCCTGATGTGCGTGAAAATAATTTCAAGCATGTAATGCTTGTAAAGCAACAAATAAGACAAGGTCCAGAATTTTCCCTCACGACCAAAGGTTTCAAAAGTACATAAGTTATTTAGTGAAATACAGTCTGTATTTTATGTTTACTTAAACCCAAATCTAGTCTTTTATTATCTTGAGAAAGGAAAATTTATTCCTGTTTGAAGAAATGTTTCAGGTTTTATGCTATTTGAAGGACCCATTGCCCTTGGATTGAACTAAATAATTTTAATTTCCTTTCACATTTTGGAAACTCACTCTGTTTTTTGAAGTATCTTTCTAAAACCACACATGTTTTCTCATATACTTTTATCACTCATACAGGCTGTAATCATTAGGAAATGATTATTTTTGCAATATATCACAATCAGACCATCTGAGCAAATGTATTCATGGAAATTGTAGTATCAGTTATTAATCTTCCATGAATAAATACATTTATAAGACCATGATTTGAAAGAATAGTTCTTAAAAAATAGACAAATAAATTGATGTTTGTTCATTTTAGTTTTTATGAACAGTAATTGTGATAAATTTTGATATACACTAGGATAAATGATCTATATAAAAGTACTAAAATGATATCTACCCAATTATGTAAAAGTTTTTGCTGTCAGGGCGAGTTTTCAAGGCAAATATGTTAAAATATTAAATAAAAATTATTTCTCATATAAAATATCATCCATTCAATTTGCTATTAAAATATTCAAACTCTGAGAAATGTTTTTTTCTTCATTATATAATTATGATGGCAGATTAAATACAGGTATCCCATACCAAAAGAGCTAAGAAAATCAATTAATATATAATTTTGTCAAGCATAAAACTTACAGTGTAATTCATGTTAATCTGCTAAATTATACCTCATATCTAACATAATTCTTTTAATTTGATGGCAGAATTATCAATATATTGCAGCTTTTAAATTTATCTTTCACTCAGGTAAGCATATGTTGATATTCTTAATTTTAATAATTATGATTTTAACTCTACTTGAGGCAAACTACGTTTCTATAATCTTATTTAATTTAATAATTATACATTGCATTAGTTACTGATCTCCAGAGAAACAAACTAGGAGGATGTGTATATATGAAGAAGGAGATTTATTTTAAGAACTTGGTTCCTGCGGTTATGGAAGTGTGTTGAGACCAAAGTCTGATGGGGGAGGTCAGCAGGCTACAGACTCCAGAAAGAGGCCAAGGGCAGTCTGCTGGGGAAGCAGAAGAGCCAGTGTCACAGATAAAGTCTGAACTTACAGGTTACATTATCTACAGAATGGTTAACATCCTGAGAATGTTTTAAAAGTATCCACCAAAGTATGTAGGTGTGGTGGATTCCAATTCTCATCCCATAATAACCTGCCTTCTAATATCTCAACAGGTGATTACAGAATTGAACTCTTCTAACCCTAATAATAATTCTCCATTCTAGACACAGCACAGGAAAACCAGTCCTCACCCACACATTATTTCCTTTTTTTTTTTTACTTTGTGTACTAAATTATTTTCATGAAGCATTCCTGCCCTCATCTACTACAAAATTCCCTCTAAATTCTTAAAGTAAACTTTAGTGTTCTCAGATCATTCCTTCCCATTTCAGTGTTTTGTTTTTGCTTGGCATGTGACCCTGACACTAACTCTTCTCTATAAATGTTTAATCTCAATTTTGTAAGTATTTAGTTATATAGTTTATATTTCCCTGAAATCACAGCCATTTAACTGGAAGACAGGCTCTCCCTGGGTCTCCAGCAGAGAGTAGTCTGAACTCAGGGTACCAGTTCCCAGAATTGTGCAAGGTTTATCTTGATCACACACACACACACACACCACACACTACACAACCCGTAGTGGCTCTATTCTCTAGAGAATCATACATAAAGTGTCGATACTATTAATTATTATTACAAAACATTATATACAGTTGCCTATTATGTATAAAAGGCTTTAAATTATTCAACTACAAATGTAAAATTTCATTAATTGTGGAATTGTAATGAAACAAGATAATTGTTGTTGAATCCTCACTCACTATGTGCCAAGTATTTCATAAGCATTCTTCGTAGATGATTTTCGGTGTCTAACACAGTACCCCTAAGCCATACGTAGCTATTTAAATTACAACTATAGTTTTTAAATTAAATCAAATCAAAAATGTAACTCCTCAGATATACTAGCTACATTTGAGGTGCTCAGTGACAACATGCAAATAGTGACCACCACAGTTTACAGCTCAGAGTTAGAATATAGTCACCACTGCAAACTTCAGGGCCCACTGGGACCACAGCAATGACCTCTGAATAGGCCTCTCTGAATCTGTGCGCCCTGTCCTGGATTCTCTTCTCTACTTAGCAGCCAGAGTAATTTTTAAGGAATATTCATTTGTTTATTTTAATCAAGAAATAATCATTGTGTATAAATATGTGGGAAACAAGATGCTATTGTATGTTCAATCTATGCAAACGTGTGTGTATGTACAGACATATACATGGTATATATGTGTGTGTGTATATATATATATATATATATATATATATATATATATATATATATCACATAATAGGTTTCATGTAGACAGAAGGAGTATATTGTATGTTCAATCTATGCATACGTGTGTGTATGTACAGACATATACATGGTATACATATATATCACATAATAGGTCTCATGTAGACAGAAGGAGTATATTTTTAGTGATCTAGCACCCTGTATAGTGACCATAGTTAATAATGTAGGGTATATTTCAAGTTAAAATAGTTTTCTTTTGAGATAAGATCTTGAGACGTTGCCCAGGCTGGTTGTGAATTCCTTGGTTTAAAGGATCCTCCGCTTCAGTCTCCCAAGTAGCTGGGACTACAGGTACGCACCACCACTTATGGCAAAAATAGATTTTTAATGGACTGACTGTCAATCTGTTCTTCTTCTCAGAACCACTCATTTCCCATTCCTTTACCTAAAAGAAACACACAAGTCATATTACACGGCCTATAGTGCCGAACATGGACTGGCTTTAGCTGCCATTCACTATTTCTCTTCCATTTCTCTTCAGTTGAAATCCCACCACCCTCCTTACTGGGCACCAGCCCCCCAGATGCCCTGCTCAAGGCCTTTGCCTCTACTGTTCTCTTCCCAAAACACGGCACTGCTGCCATACTCACCACCAAAAGGCCTACCCAGTCTCAACACAGCTTTCATAACCTCTTGGAACACTGCTTTGTTTTCTGTCCTACCATCACCACCTGCCATATTTGCCACATATATTTGATGGTTTATTATCTGCCTCCCCTTTCTAGAAGGAACACCTGGAAGCAGTTGTGCTGCCTGTTCACCCCTCTGTGCCTAATCCCTAGAGCACCACTGTTCACTGCTTTAGTGTTCTATAATTACTAACTGAATCATTGAGTGCTTTCATTCATTTAATTCATTAAACTACTCTGATTTTGCCCAAAGTCACGCCATTGGGAAGTGGTGGAATTGAAAGGGGACATCTTGCAGTATGAATCCACATATCAGATTTTTTTTTTTTTTTATTAAATCATAGCTGTGTACAACAATGCAATTATGAGGTACAATGTGCTGGTTTTATAAACAATTTGAAATAGTTTCATTGAACTGGTTAACATAGCCTTCATGACATTTTCTTAATTATTGTGTTCAGAATTTTTCTATTCTACATTTAGTAAATTTCACCTGTACCCTTTTAAGATGCACCATAGGTAACCCACTAATTACCCTCCCTCCACCCATCCTTACCTCTCCCCTCCCCTCTCTCTCCCCTTTCCCCATTTTCTTGTGCTGAGATGGGTTATAACTTTCATATGAAGGCTATAAATTAGTTTCATATTAGGGCTGAGTACATTGGGTAGTTTTTCTTCCATTCATGAGATACCTTGCTAAGAAGAATATTTTCCAGCTCCATCCATGTAAACATGAAAGAGGTAAAGTCTCCATATTTTTTATGGCTGCATAATATTCCATGGTGTACATATACCATAATTTATTAATCCATTTGTGAGTCGATGAGCACTTGGGATTTTTCCATGACTTAGCAGTTATGAATTGGGCTGCAATAAACATTCTGATACAAATATCTTTGTTATAATGTGATTTGTGGTCTTCTCGATATATACCTACGAGAGGAATTATAGGATAGAATGGCAGGTCTATTTTTTGATCTCTAAGTATTCTCCAAACATCTTTCCAAAAGGAGCATATTAGTTTTCATTTCCACCAGCAATGTAGAAGTGCTTTTCTCCACATCCACACCAACTTCTCTGGTTTGGGGATTTTGTGATATGGGCTAATCTTACTGGAGTTAGATGGTATCTCAAAGTAGTTTTGATTTGCATTTCTCTGATGATTAAGAATGCTGAGAATTTTTTCATGTCTGTAGGCCATGCACCTGTCTTCAGAGAAGTTTCTCTTCCAGTTCCATTCCCAGCCTGAGATGGGAATCACTTGTTCTTTTCTAGCTAATACATTTGAGTTCTCTGTGGATTCTGGTTATTAAACCTTTATCAGAGGTCTATAACTTGAAAATATTTTCTCCCATTCTGAGGGCTGTCTGCTTGCTTTACTTACTATGTTCTTAGCTGTGCAGAAGCTTTTTACTTTGATCAATCTCAGTAGTGTATTTTTGATTTTGTGTCAATTGCCTGGGGGGTCCTACTCATAAAATATTAACCCAGGCCAATTCCTTCAAGAGTTTTCCCTGTACTTTCTTCTAGTATTTTTATAGATTCATAGCTCAAGTTTAAATCTTTAATCCAGTGAAAGTCTATCTTAGTTAAAGGTGAAAGGTGTGGATCCAGTTTCAGTCTTCTACAGGTTGCCAGCGAATTCACCCAGCACAATTTGTTAAATAGGGAATCTTTTTCCCATGGAATGTTTTTAATTGGCTTGTCAAAGATCAAATAATGGTAAGTAGCTGGGTTCATATCCTGGTTCTCTGTGCTGTTTCATACTTATACCTCTCTGTTTTTGTGCCAGTACCATGCTGTTTTGATCACTATTGATTTATAGTATAGTCTGAGTTCTGGTAGTGTAATTCCTCCTGCTTTGTTTTTATTTCTGACTAATATCTTGGCTATTTAAGATTTTTTCTGATTCCATATAAAATGATGTATTTTTTTTTTTTGAGATCTTTAATGTATGACAATGGAGCTTTAATAGGGATTGCATTAAAATTGTATATTGCTGTGGGTAGTATAGACATTTTGACAATGTTGAATCTTCCCAGCCATGAGCATGGTATGTTTTTCCATTTGTTAACATCTTCAGCTTTTTCTTTTCTTAGAGTTTCATAGTTCCCTTTATAGATATCTTTCACGTCCTTTGTCAGGTAAACTCCCAAATATTTCATCTTCTTTGGTGCTACTGTAAATGGAATACAGTCCTTGATTGTTTTTTCATCTTGGTTATTGTTGGTATATATAGCTACAGATTTATAAGTGTTGATTTTGTAACCTGAGACATTGCTGTATTCCTTGATCACTTCTAAGAGTTTTGTAGTATAATTCATGGTATTTTCCAGATATACAATCATATCATCTGTGAAGAGTGAAAGTGTGATCTCTTCTGACCCTATGTGGATACCCTTGATTGCCTCTTCTTCCCTAATTGTGGTGGCTAAAACTTCCATTACAATGTTAAAGAACAATGAAGACAATGGAACCTTGCCTGGTTCCTGATCTAAGTGAAAATGATTTCAATTTAACTCCATTCAATACAATATTGGCTGTGGGTTTATTGTAGATGGCCTCTATTAGTTTAAGAATTGTCCCTTCTATACCAATTTTTTAAAGTGTTCTGATCATGAAGGGATGCTGAATATTATCAAAAGCTTTTTCTGCATCAATTGAGAGAATCATATGGTCTTTATTTTTTAGTTCATGTGCTGAGTTACATTTATAGATTCACGCATTTTGAACCAACCTTGAGACCCTGGGATAAATCCCACTTGGTCATGGTGTATAAATATTTTGATGTGTTATTGGATTCTGTTAGTTAGGAACTTATTGAATATTTTTGCATCAACATTTATTAGTGATATTGGTCTATAATTTTCTTTTCTTGTTGGGTCTTTCCCTCATTTAGGGTTCAAGGTGATGTTTGCTTCATAGAATGTGTTGGGAAGTATTCCTTCTTTTTCTATATTTTGGAAGAGGTTTAGTAATGTAGGCACTAGTTCTTTAAAGGTTTGGTAGAATTCTGATGTGAAGCCATCTGATTCTGGGCTTTTCTTTTTAGGGAGATTTTGTATAGTTGATCCTATTTCAGAACTTGATATGGGCCTGTTCAACATTTCCACTTCATTCTGGGTAAGTCTTGGTAGGTGACGTGCTTCCAAGTATTGGTCAATTTCCTTCAGATTTTCATATTTCTGAGAGTAATATTTCTTGCAATATTCGTTAAGGATTTTTTGAATTTCTGAGGGGTCTGTTGTTATTTCATTTTTACCATTTCTGATTGATGAAATTAGAAATTTCACTCTTTTTTTTTCCTGGTTAGGTTAGCCAAAGGTTTATCTATTTTATTGACCTTTTCAAAAAACCAACTTTTTGATTTATTAATTTGTTGTATAATTCTTTTGTTTTCAATTTCATTTAATTATGCCCTAATTTTGATTATTTCTTTTCTTCTGCTGGGTTTGGGGTTGGAATGTTCTTCCTTCTTCAGTTGCTTGAGATATCCCATTTTGTTAACTTCCTCTCTTTCGATTCTCATGAGGAAGGCTTGCAGTGCTATAAATTTTCCTCTTAGGACTGCCTTTGTGGTATCCCAGAGGTTCTGATAATTTGTGTCTTCATTGTCATTTTGTTCCAAAAATTTGGTAATTTCCTTCTTAATCTCATCTATGACCCATCTATCCTTTAGCATGAGGTTATTTAGCTTCCATGTTTTTGTATGAGTATGCAGATTCCTGTTGTTATTGAGTTCAACTTTTATTCCATGATGGTCTGAGAAGATGCAAGGAATAATTTCTATTTATTTTTAATTTGCTGAGGTTAGACTTGTGACGTAGGATGTGATCGATTTTGGAGTATGTTCCATGGGCTGATGAGAAGAATGTGTATTCAGTTTTGTTGGGATTAAATGTTTTATAGATGTCTGTTACATCCAGATGTTGAATGGTTAAGTTTAAATCTAAGATTTCTTTGCTTAGATTCTTTTTGGAGGATATATCCAACACTGCTAAAGGGGTGTTAAAATCTCCAAATACTATAGAACTGAAGTAAATCAAGTTGCTTATGTCTGTTAGAGTTTCTCTTATAAATTGAGGCACATTCTGGTTGGGTGCATAAATATTAATAATTGAAATCTCATCATATTTAGTATTACCTTTAACAAATATGAAGTGTCCATCCTTATCCTTCCTTTTTTGGTTGGTTTAAAGCCTATTGTGTCTTCAAATAGGATTGCAACACCTGCTTTTTTCTGCTTTCCATTTGCCTGGAATATAGATCACCATCCCTTCACCTTGAGTCTATATTTATCTTTTAAGGTAAGATGAGATTCTTGTATGCAACAGATATCTGGACTCATTTTTTGTATCCAGTCAGCCAACCTGTGCCTCTTTAGAGGACAATTTAAAATGTTCACATTAATTGAGACTATTTCAAGTGTCCGGTGGACATTTTTAATCCTTTTGCAACTGTGGAAGTTGGAATTTGATCAAAATTTTCTGGGTGGGTTTACTTTTGTGGTGGAGGATTATTCTGGTCTTTATGGAGGATAGGTCTGAGAATATCCTGAAGAGCTGGTTTAGTTATGGCAAATTTCTTCAACATGTCAATGTCATTAAAGTATTTAATTTATCCATTATAAATGAAACTCAGTTTAGCTGGATACAAGATCCTGGGTTGAAAGTTATTTTGTTTTAGTAGATTAAAAGTCAATGACCATCCTCTTCTAGCTTGAAAGGTTTCAGCAAAAAGATCTGCAGTTATGCTAATATTCTTCCCCTTGTAGGTTATGGTTTTCTTATGTTTGGCTGCTTTCAGAATTTTCTCCTTCATATTAACTTTAGTGAAATTGATTATGATGTGTCTGGGGGGAATGTCTTATTCAGGTTAAGTCGGTGCTGGAGTTCTGAAACTGTCTGCTATCTGAACTTCAGAATCTCTTGGCATGTCTGGAAAGTTCTTTTTCATAATCTCATGAAGAAGAGACTCTTTGCCTCGTGAAGCCACTTCATCACTTTCAGGGATTCCTATAAGGCAAATATTAGTTTTCTTCGAATTATCCCAGAGGTCCCTGAGAGAGTGATCAGTTTTTTCCCTTCATTTCTCTTCTTTGAAAGTTTGGGAGTGTTCAAAAATCTTGTCTTCAATGTCAGAATTCCTTTCTTCTGCTTGCTTCATTCTCTTACTGATGGATTCTACTGTATTTCTCAGATCTTTGAGGGCTGCAACTTCTTGTCTCAATGTGTCAAAATCTTTGGTCATTTTGTCTTTGAATTCGTTGAATTCTTGAGATATCTTTTGGATTGCTGCTAGAAATTCTAATTCAATCTTATTTGCTATCCAGATTCTGAATTCAATGTCTAACATCTCAGCTACTTGTTTATGTATGGGATCTTGTGCTGTGTCTGCTTTGTTGTTCCTTGGGGGAGTTGATCTACTCTGATTATTCATATTGCCAGAGTTTTTCCATTGATTCCAGCCCATCATTGTTTTTCACCATTGCCTCTGGCTGTCCTCAGAGTTGGGGAGGTGTCTCTCCAAGATTAGACCCCAGCGGGATCACTCTACTGTTGTTGGATCTTTGGAGGGAGTGACACTGTGTAGCTCCTCTGGAACTGCCCCTGTCAGGGAGTTCTGACTGTGGGAGCAGCTCTGGAGTGTGGCACATCTGGATCCAGCAACAGCAGGGGATGGTGCACACAGTTTTGTGAGTATTTGGCACCTGGTGACTTTGGCACAGATAGCCCGGGGCTCCAGCAGTCTCTGGCCAGGAGGAGGACTCCATGAAGAGGCATGGAGGGCTCTGGAGGGAGGGTACAGGTCATGTGGCTTCCATTGTCCCTGGCCAGACAGGAGAGGCCGGTGTGGAGGCAGGAAGGGTACGGGAGGGAGCATGCAGGTTGCACGACTCCTGCAATGGCAGGGAAGACTCTAGTCCAATTTTTCTTTCTAGCAAGAGAGTGTTCAGAGTCACAGCAGGGTCCCTCTGAGGAAGTAGCCCCTCTTCCCACAGCACTCACCTGTAGGGTGAGACAAGATGTCCACAGTTCACCGCTTATTGTAGAAAACCCACAGGAGCAAATGAAGAGAAAAAGAAAAAAAAAGAAAGGATACAGAAAAACAAAAATAAAAACACAGCTTCCTTGGGGGAGGGGACGGGCACTTTTCCTTTCAGATGAATTTTGTACTTGAAGGTTGTTTTCTTAGAGTTGCAGCTTGTCTCAGCAGAGTTGACCTGCAGTTATCATTTCTCTTTGGGCTGGGCTCCCAGTCTTCAGCATAATTGGGCTATTTTTGAACATTATCTTTCCTTTTGGATAGGAGCCTCTTTTGGAAGCTGTTTCCAGTTGGCCATCTTGCCCCTCCCCCCAAGAGACCACTCCTCTCTATTTCTAAACATCATCCATCTGTTCCTTGAGGCTTGTGTCCCTAAGAGATGGATACCCTATCACTCTCGTTTTAACTCTCTTTTTCTGGATTTTCTTACTGACCTTGGAATCTATCTTCACACCATGATTTTCTAACAAGAAATATTAGGAAAAATGAGAAGTTCTTAAATTTTATGGAAAACCAATAAAAAAAGACACTTAAAGTTATCTGATTCACCTATATTGAATTTAACATTCCAGAGTTAATTAATTTTATAGAAAATAGAGTCATTTCTTGAATCTCTTTAATATTCTTTTAGAACCTTATTCTTTGAAAGTATAGATTTCCTTTACTCCTTCGTACCATTAAGTCTCACCTGGACCTACCCTGTGCTGTAATTCCTTCTTAGGTTACAACCATAAGCTGTTTAAATCTAGATCCAGTTGCATATACCAGAACCCATCAAAACAGTGGCTTACACTAGCTGGGCATTTACATTTTCACAAGTGAAATAAGTCCAGTGCTAAGCAAAGACTCCTACGATGGCTCCAGACTCACCAGGGACCCAGCTACCTTCTATCTTGTTGCTCTGCTGTGCTGCATATAGTTTCACAGCCCATCATGGGCTGCTTTAGTGACATCCTTCACAGCTGCACTTCAGTTGGCAGGAATGAGAAATGGGCAAGGAAAAGCAACTTTTCTTTTGAGGAGACTTTCTAGAAGTCCCCAGGAAACACAGTATTTCTACTCACACCATGGGGACACTCATATCTGTAAGAGAGACCAGGATATGTGATAATAACCAGATAACACTATGACCAAATCTAGTCTTTGTTTGGAAAAGAAAGAGAGAATGGATTTCTGGCAGAAAACTAGCCATATCATCATTCCTGAATTTATATTATACTTATAAGAAATACCATTTAGTTAAGAGCAATTTTCAATCGCCTTGCTATCTTGAACTTAAGCATATTTTTTGTTTCCATTCTTATACTTCTTTACATAATATGCTTAGCTTCATAATTGCTTCTTAGCTTATCACAGAGTACATTTGGATATGTCAGTCCCAACTTTTCTCAGCACTGTTCAAGTCTTTCATGGGACTTAGGGGTAGTGGAAGTGGCTTAGTTTTTATTGCGAGTCACTTGATTTTTATTTTGAGTTATTCATGGATCACTATCTCTGAGAGGGAAGAAATTCCTGTTTGGATTTTATGTCATTACAGGACCACAACTTTTAAAATCTGACTTATAAATTCTGCTGTATCTCTCAGGAACTCCACACTGTTCCTGTATGAAAAAAATAAGCTGGGTTGTTTTCACTCTCCCTTTAAAAAATAAAATTATTGCATGCAATGCTACTAAGCATCTGCCATTTTCTACTTTTTCTTCCTCTATTTTGTCTCTGACTCTATCAGGCTTCTCCTTCCTCACTATATGTTAGAGGTCACAGTTTCTAGGTCTCCTGCATCTACTCTCTAGGAGACAACATCTCTGCAGGTTCAACTACCAACCATAAGCAGATTGATGGCAGATATATCTTTCTAGTGCAAGCTTTCCTCTGAGTTGTAGACTTACTCATCTCCATATCTAATATCTTCAGTTGAATGCCACCAAGAAATCTTGAATTTAACAACCCCCAAATAAAGCTCCTGCTCTGTAGCCCCTCTTTTATGCCCTCACCTCCACACCTTTTTCAGAGTTGTCTTTTTAACAGTTGCCACCACCATCCATCTCATTGTAGAATCGAGATATCAAGTTATCATCTTGGACATTTTTCCTTTCGTTTCTTGACATATCCAGCCCTTTCTAAGTTGTGTTGACTTGATCACCTAAATACATTTAGATACAATCATTTCCCTCCATCTTTAAAGGCACCGAATTATCTTGGGTGACTGTCAACTGCTCGGCCACCTCCTAACTTGTTTTTTTTTTTATCTACTCCTGCCTATCCCCTCTATTACATTATGTCCAAAATGTAATATGTTCAAAAGGTAGACCAGAACACATCACTCCTTTGTTAATACTATTTCAAAGATTAGCCTTTTTTTCCTTGGGATAAAAACAAAGTTCTACAACATGACGTACAATACTCATCTGATGTAGCCACTCCTCAAACTTTTACCTGCTTTTCCTCACTTGGTCTTTCTTTGGACACTTATTCTCTGTGGCCCCTCACGTCACAAGGCCTTGGCATGTTCTGACATCTCTACCCTCTGCTTTTTACCCAAAGAACAGATGGTGGCTTACTCATTACCATTTGTAGGCTTGATGTCCAAGTTTGCAACCAGGTCAAATTCTCCTCTTGGTGCTGTCACGGCAGTGTGTCCCAGCACCTCACTCTTTCATAGCACTCATTTTTGTCAGGAATTCATGATTAACAGTGATTTTCAAAAAGATACAAGTTCCACAAGTTCTTGAACCACATTTGTTTTACCTCAGAATGGTGTCGTCCTTTCTCAGAAAAGATCCTGGCACACAGGACACATTGGATAACCCTTTGTTAAATGAATGGATGGTTCCATGACTATGAAGAGTCTTTTTAGACTGATGCTCCTTTTTAATGATGCAGGTGAGATTAAAACTAATCTTCTAAATCTGGTGAAACAGCAATGGCAATATGGGTTGGGTTTTGTATGTATTGTGGGCAGCACCATATTCATTGTGACTTCTATTATATTGCACACAGCCTATTGATGGTGAACAGACTAGATTCTAAGCCAAATTGTGAAAGTTTTGTGCCACTTCCGTGTCTACTGCTGCCTCTGTTTCAGCTCCATTTTGCTTCCTCTTCGCAAACTCTGAGTAGGGCGCTGGCCCCATATACCAAGCATAGCGGGTTTAAACCCAGCCCCCACCAAACTGCAACAAAAAAATAGCCGGGCGTTGTGGCAGGCGCCTGTAGTCCCAGCTGCTCGGGAGGCTGAGGCAGGAGAATCGCGGAAGCCCAAGAGCTAGAGGTTGCTGTGAGTCCTGTGACATCATGGCACTCCACCGAGGGCGGTAAAGTGAGACTCTGTCTCTACAAAAAAACAAACAACAACAACAAAAAAACAAAACAAAACCGAAAAGCACCTGACACCAGATGTTTTCACCTGTTTTTATCATCAGTCTCCTCCACTTTCTATGCTATGTTTCTCCCCTTGGTATTTTTTTCTTTCTTTCTTTCTTTTTTTTTTCTTTTTTTTTTGAAACAGAGTCTCATTCTGTCACTCTGGGTAGAGAAGAGTGCTGTGGCATCATAGCTGACAGCAACCTCAAACCGTTGGGCTCAAGCAGTCCTCCTGCCTCAGCCTCCCCATAGCTGGGACTACAGATGCCTGCCACAATACTAGTTTTTCTATTTTTAGTAGAGATGGGGTCTTGCTCTTGCTCAGGCTGGTTTCCAGCTCCTGAGCTCATGCAATCCACCTGCCTTGGCCTGGCAGAGTGCTGGGATTACAGGTGTGAGCCACAGTGCCTGGCCTCTCCCCTTGGCATTGATTCTTTACTTTCTTACCATCAAGCCTTCTCATTTTAGTATCTATCGCTTTCTACTAATAGTAAACCAGGTGTGGTTCTAAAGGTCATGTTCACATTTCCTTGCCTTCCATTTTTCTGAACTGGCATCTTTCTGGGCTGGAGCTGCTGGAAACTCACCCTTGACACCAGTAAGGGGAAGAGACAGATCTGGTGGTCACTGACTTCTCCCCTGGGTTCCTGCAGGATTTTCTTTGCACAAGAACACTTGACTGAGGGGTAGACGCAGCTACAATCAAGTACACCCTCTGGTTGCCAAGCCAGGTGCCCTGTGTGGGAAGGCCATCTCTTTCTAATTTGTACAAAGTCACCAGTACGTATAAAGTTTCAGTTAGGCAAGATGAATAAGTTATAGCAATCTGCTGTGCAAAATGTCAGCGATAGTTAACAATTCTGTATTGTGCACTTAAAAATTTAAGAGGCTAGATCTCATGTTAAGTGGTCTTACAACATGAACAACAGAACAACCTCCTCACCTATCCCCCAAAAGAGGCACAAGTGAATTTGGGAATGTGATGGATATGCCTATGACCTTGATTATGCCGACGTTTTCATGGGTGTACGTGTATGCCCAGACTCATCAACTTGTATTATAGACTTGTAGTTTTTGTGTATAACATACTTTAATAAAGTCCTTTAAAAAGTCACCATAGCAGTCGGGACAGTGCTAAGACTTTGTTCTGTTCTCCCCTGGGGCCTCCAATAGGGCTGCCTCCTGCACGACCTCCTGCCTTGCTCACTCTCCTTATGCTTTCTCTCAGCTCCTGGACTCCCCTCCCTCCGCCTGTTCATTTTCTCACAACCCCCAAATTTATATTTTCTACCAATGCTGATGCTATTTTATTTTATATTTCTTTCTATACATTTGTTTGTTATTTTTTATTAAAGTGACACATGCACAATTTGGAAAGTTAAATGGCTCCAGAGACTTCTTATGAGAAATAGCGGACTCTTAGCTGTTACGCCGTCTCATTTTCTCCTCTTTATTCAATCATATAGTCAGCAAGGATTTACTGGGCGTCTTCTCTGTGCCATATGCTCCTCTGGGTGCTTGGGATACACGGGCGAAGAGAATAGTTAAAGATCCCTGGCTGCATGGATTTATATTCTATTGGCGTGAGGAGGCATGGACAAGAGATAATATTGAACAAACAAGTAAATTGTATGGTATGCATGATGGTGGTAGGAACTGTAAGGCAGAAAGAGCAAGCAGGGGAATTGTGAGAGGGGCAGGTGGAGGGCTCAACTGAGCCTTACTGAGGAGACCTCGGGCAATGGGCAATCGATTGGCCATGCACTTGTCTGGGCAGAGTGCTGTCCAGGCAGACCCGACAGCATGGGAGACCTGAGTAGGCAGCAAGGCCTGGTGTGTACACAGAAACCCAGAAAGCCAGTGTGGCTGGAGCAGAGCCAGAACCAGGTGGAGTAAGAAATGAGAGCATCTAGGTAAGGGAGGAGTAAATCATGTAGCCTGTTAGCAGGTGGGACAGTTTGGAGCTCTTACAGCAGTTTCTATTGTTGATTACCATATACTGTGAATTAATAATTCTTTTAGTTATGGCTTTCAGGTTTTAGGTGATAACAGATTTTAACTCTCATCTCCTTATTTTCACCTTCAACCTATTATTTTATCCCTTCCCCTTCTCTAATGTAGTTACATTGTAATTTTATTTAGATCAGTAGCAACTACTACATGTTCACACCTGTGTCTGTGATACAGACCAACTGAGCATAGCCGACCTGTGTCATATACTATCATTGGATATCTCAGTGCTTCCCAATGTGGGGTGCCAGGACCCAGGGGACTCCCCAGGATTGTTGCAGGGGTTCCACAAAATCAAAAACTGCTTTCCCAATAATGCCAAGATATTAGTTGCCTTTTTCCCTGTGTTGGCCAAGGGTATCAATGCATGTGTGGTAAGTCTTCTGGTGCTTCTTAGTGCAAATAAAAACAGTGGTATCAAACTTCACTAAGACTCATGGTGTCATTCTTCCCTTCAAGGCACTCTCAGGATGCAAAACAAAACAAAAAAGAAAGTGAAGCACGGTGCAGTGTCACACATGAATGGCCTCAGTGAATCAGTAACAATGATTCATTGTATTATTATTAAATCTCCATCATTAATTACATGTCTTTCTAATATTATGTATGATGAAATGAGAAGCACACGTAAGGCGATCCCTCTGCCACCTGGAGAACTATGGTTGTCTCAGGAAAAACTGCTTTGCCATGGAGTTGCAGGCTGAACTAGATACTTGTTTTACAAGCTAAATTTTTCTTGGAGAGAAAAAATTGCAAGCGAGTAGTCGAGAGACATTTTCTGGATACTGAAAAAAGTGAACCTGTCCCTTTAAGGAAATCAACTGAGAGTATTTTTTCCCAATGATAAAATTTGAGTTTTCAAACAAAAATTCAAATTTTGGAAAACTTGTGGCTGCTGCCATGAGCTTGATAGCTTCATAATACTTAATTCTTTTCTGATGAGATTAGTGGTGAGAGGAATAAATGTGATTTTTTAAATATTGTATAAGTGAAGACCTTAACATGTGGAAGACCTGCATAACTCAACCACTATCTTCTAAGTAATCAATGCACAATATTATAAAATTATGCCAGGTACAAGATGTGTTCAAAGTCTAAGAGAAAGCTCTCAAAGTATAAAAAGTTTATTGATATAGTTTTAGATTCCTTGTGGCAACTAACTGTCAAGAGCCTTCTGCTGCTGAGTTTTGGTGTACTGTCAAAGAAGAAGACGCAGACTTACCTAGAAAGATTATTAAAAGCCGCCATGTTTTTACAATCGCATATTTGTGTGCTTCATGTAGTTTCAATGGAACACATCGAATGCAGAAGCCAGGAAGAGAATCCAGCTGTCTTCACATCAGCCAGGCACTTGAGACACTTGGGAGAAATGTACAACAATGCTATTCTCACGACACTTTATTTTATTTAGTAAGCTAGGTTATTTTCCTAAAACATGATATGTTCACAAATACTGGTTTATTATTGTTATTCTTAAATAAAACTTATTGAGGGAGGGTGTTGGGGGTCAAGGGATAGCGTTCGCCTTTTGGGGGTGGGACTTAAATATAAGAGGGTCCTTATCTAACAAAAGCAATCAGTGTAATCTCCTTCTGTGTACCCTCAGGGAATCCCCAGCAATAAAATAAATAAATAAATAAATAAAATTTTAAATGACCCTTTTAAATTTCCAGTAGGTGTATATCAAATATTTTCATAAAGAGAAGATATCTGGGGTAGCCATTTTTAAAGAGTGTCAGGAGGTCCTGATCCTAAATAGAGTCTGAGGGCCCCTGTGTGACAGGACAGCTGGGGAGGGGCATTCCCTGCAGCCTCCTTCCCACCCCTGCAGAGTCCTCCTTCCACCGCTGGAAGCCTCTAACCAGTGTGTCAGCTCTGTTTGGATAACGCACTTTAAGCCCCACTGGGCACACGAGGAACTTTTTGATTATTAAAGAAACCTGCAAATGCTTATATTTTTATTTTATTATTTATTTTATTTTAGAGACAGAATCTTTCTCTGACACCCAGATTAGCATGCGATGGCCCAATCATAGCTTTGAGTCGAACTCCTGTGCTCAAGGGTTTTCCTGCCTCAGCCTCCTCAGTAGCTGGGACTGCAGGTGCATGCTGCCATATCCAGCTAATTTTTCCTATGTTTTTTGTAGAGAAAGGGTCTCACTATGTTGTCCAGGCTGGTCTGGAACTCCTGCTCTCAGGCAATCTTCCCCACAGTGCGGGATTGCAGGTGTGAGCCAATATACCGGGTCTGGTTTGTGTACTGAGCAGATCCTGATACAATTCTACCTCACTGCTGGCAAGTGCAGATCCGGGGGTTCTGTCTGGCGAAACTTCACGTGGATTAAACACCCAGAACGCAAGGGTGTGTCAGTTCCATAACTGACGCAGAGCAGAAATTTGCCAGAAACTTTTTTCCAACCTTAATTATCCTTCAACAGTTTTCTTAAATATCTTTCCTTCTGTAGTACATGATAATTCAGAAGCAATTTTCTTGTCATCATGTTTTCTTTCTTGTTTTAATTTTCAAACACTTGGGTGATGATAAGGAAGGTAAGCTACATGCCATGGAAAGATTTTCTTCTGGAATAAGTTGTGCTGCTAGCTTGGTACGCTTTTAATAAAAACATTGTTTTTCTTTCAAAACCTGAAGAATTAAATTTGAGTTTACACTAATCATAAACTGTGGTGAAACAATCATTATGAAGCCCTAATTTCAATTATTTAATGAAAAGCAACTTGACAAATAAAAATCAATTTTTGAGATGAGCTCCTCTTCCTTAATGTTTAGCTGGATAATGCAATTGCCTTGTGACAACAGCACTGCCAATACTGATATTATCAGCAGAGTGCAGTACTCTCTTTTAATAATTCAAATAATTCAAATACCTTTCTTTGATATAAACATAATTTAGCATAAAAATTCTATTATCTGAGAATCTTTCAAAGTGTTCTAAATTGTTCTAGACTACAGATAAAGCAATGTGTTCTTTTTACATGAAAGGAGAGATGTTGAATCCATTTCAATAATTTTTATTATGTGGTGAGACAATATTTTTAAAAGTCATCTCCAGTTTCACTGTGGGACATTAAGTAACCGAAGGAAATTCTCTGCATTACTTTCGTAGTTCAAGGTCTAATAAACTTACCTACAGGTGTATTTTCAAATAAACCTTGGTGAATTTTTGTCTTTTTATCCAGGGTTCTTTTTCTAAGGAATAAGAGATCCTTGTGTTTCTTTTATAGATAATAAATCAGTCTTTGAGGTCAACAAAACAGATTATGATTGCTGAAAATTTTGGAAATATTCCATTATGTGAGGAGGGCCTATTGTGAATTCCTGCCTTGAAGGAGCTTTTCCAGAATGTTCCTAAAGTCGATATGCAGACAAGGTGAAGCTCAAAAGCAAGCAGAGTTTGAGGATGGCTGCTGTGCCCCTGTTAAGGCTGATGGTTCTGCAGAGGAAGAGAAAACCAGCTTCAGCAAGGCTCAATTCACAGGACCTGCCTTTAGTAATAAACAAACACATAAATTAATTTTTACTGAACACTATCTCTTTACATTAGAAAAGGTGATCTGAGAAGCCCGATACAGCTTGTAATCAAAGGAGACTTGGCCTTTTATAGTTTAGAGGGCGGGTAAATGGCCACACTTCAAGAGGGTCTGTGCACCACATTATCAACCAATCTTAGTGATGCGCCACTTTCTTCCTCTTCAAATGTTTTCATCATTGATACCCCAAAGTGCCCTTTTAATCGTTTTGATTACATGAGTAAACGACTGTGCTAGCTGATAATGTACTTGTTAATAAATTAGTCCCTAATTGCTTTTGTTATCCTCATCAGAGAAGGAAAAGATGTCTTTGTCTTCAGAAAAAGAAGCAAATTCAGTTCAAGAACTCATCCTAGAAAAAGTGCTACCTCCGCATTGCTGAGTATCACTCTGGCCACTTTGAAGTGCTCCCCTTGGCCATCCGGTGACTGTTGTGGTGTTCAGCAATGAGGTAGGTAGCATATTTCTTAGGATGAGTTTGCAAACTTTACTGTCTGACCTGGGCCAAGTCACTCTCATGCTTCTTATTCTCCCCTGGAGAAAGAAGAGATTTCATGTGCCATTGCCCATCAGGTTAGGTAACCAGGCTATGTTACCAAAACAGCAGTGAGCTCCAGGCTGTGTCTCACAAGTGATATTGTGTGATGATGGTCCTAAAGTACCAACTTTCTTCTCTTTCAATAAATTTTAGAAATATGCATGGTTTCACTTTCCTTAAAAACAAAAATTTATTGAAAGAAATAATGGTCTAGAATTCAAAGACCCTCCTAAATATTGAAAGGAGACTTGCATTGTGAACTTCTGCCCTCAGGGAATACTTTTGTTATGATTTACAAACTCAGACTCGCGATAACGTGGCCTTCCAAGCATTTTCATTTATGTTCCAGACACTTCTGCCATGGGAATACACAATCACATGGTCTCTTTCTTCACTGACATATGTTTCCCTAAATATCATCTTTAGAGGGTATGAGTACATTACAGTGTTTGTTGGAGTCATATATTGTGGCTAATATGACTAATTACAGTGTTCATAACATTTGGGAAACTAACTCTTCCTCAGCATCACCAAGACCTCATTAGTCCTCCAGTGGTGAAGTTATGACTCCCACCTTGCCGTCCCACTTCCTACACAACTAGAAAACAAGTCTGTTCGGAACAATGTTCTCCCTTTTCTTCTTCTTTTTCTTCCCTGTCATGTACTTTCCCATCCAAATGATTCTTTTCTTGCACATAAGTAATAAGAACAATTGTTCCTTTGGGTCATTGGGAGCAGTGTGCTTGTTTGTATAATTAGTTAAGAGCTGAGGTTAAATGAACTCCTAAGAGTAAAAACATTGTTCTTAATCTTGATCAGTATGTTGGCAAAATATAAAAATGGAGTCCAAGCCTACTGAGAAACAGCATTCGTTTCACTCACAACAATTCTACGGAGTCATAAATATGTTTCCCCAATGATTTTATACCATCTGCTAGAGAACCAATGTTCCCTAGACAAATAGGTGAATAATCTGGATTTGAAAAGAAATCAAGAAGCTTTATTTACTGTTCACAGCAACAATTATCATACATAAGAGCCCCCTCCACCCTGAAAACCACCTTTAAAAATGCCCTGTGGCTGACTGTCCCTTCAGTGTCTCCCTGCGCCTCCATGTGGCTGACTGTCCCTTCATTTCTCCCTGTGCCTCCTTCACCCGTCGGCTTCTCTCTTCCTTTCAACATCCCCCTGCTTGTTCAGGGCACCAACAATGCCTCTTGGTCCCTTTTCTTTTGCACAGTGTTTTCACTGAAGACTAGAGGCTTTGTAACCCCCATGATTCACAAATGCCTTTGTCTCGCAGGGAAGCAAACATCTGCTGTCTCATCCCCAGGTTGCTTTCTACATGTGCCTTTGGTGTTTCTCCCAAGGTTGGCTTTCAATTCTTCCTTCTCACTGTCTCTCCCTCTCTCCCTCCTGCTTTGGCCTCTCCTCCTTATTCACCAGTCCTTCAAAATAATAAAGATGCTTTTATTTTAGAATCCTTCTTTTCTACTTGTGTCTTTTTACAATTTTTTTTAACAACAGAAATATTCTAATAGGTAGAAGTTTGAAGGTCCTATCTATGTAAGTATGTGTCAGTATAACTTGAAACTTCGGAGGTGAGGATCCATTTCTAAATGACCTTTCTTTGCATATGTGGTTCTAAGTAAGAAGTGGAATAAACTGTTCAATCTCACCCTCAATGTATCAAATATTTCTGGGGCATCAGAGGGAACATGCACGACAACAATTTAGCCTGAATATCATACACAAGTAGGCAGGGGCCTAGTGAAGCCTATTAGCTTATCTTGGATATATTGCTAAAGGAATCAGGATAACTTTTAACAATAAAATAATATTCAGACATTTTTCTCTTTAAGTGTAAAGTGATAAATTCTGAAAAACCTACTGTGCTAGAATTATAATTTTGGAAGGTAATTACACCAATTAAAATAGGGCCTGGAAGGTCTGCACACAGCTGTGATGGAGTGAAGCACTGGGAGTTGTGGACGGGGCTAGCAGGCTGCTGTAGAAAAATGTGGTGGTCGTAATGTAGAGTCAACACAAACATGTGCGACTTCAGCTCTGTAGTGCCCTAGAAAATATGTCGGATAAATACTCAGAGGGTCTCTGCTTGGGTTCCTGAGAAATCTGTGTGTCGTGTGGTTATTAACAATTTCTTGGCTATTCCACAATAACACTTATAGAATTACTTTTTTAAAAAAATCATACAAAATGATGTCTCAGATCTGATGCTTTGGATACTTCTATGAAAAAAATAAAAGGCCACACCTTTCTTGTAATTCAAGTATTGTTAGGAGCTTAATAACATCTTTTTCATCAGATGAATGATCTGCTGCTCAATTAAAAGAGTGCTGATTATGATGCCTGTCCCTGCTCAAGAGGCTTCAGGGTGGATCTCCATGAAGTGCTCTCCGATTCGAGGCCAACCTTGGCGGGGATAGCAGTTTGTTTGGCCGCCTCTTCCATGCCTTTCTGAAGCAAGCAAAAAGAGCTGGGCCCACTCCGAGGCTGGTGCTCCATGTTGAGCACCACTCCATCTGAGCCAGCGGCCCCAGCAGAGTTTCCCATGCATGCTCCCAGCAAACAAGCTTCCTAGCAAATGAGCACACAGGTCTGTAACTCAGAGCATCAGTGTCATACTTGCATCTCTCTATGGGTCCCCTTTTCACCTATCTGATGAGTGACCAAGAGTGAGATTGTGCAAATAAACTGCTTTTGTTTCTCATCAGATAAATCGTCTTATTTGCCTGGGAAGATGGGTCTGGAAAACTCTGGAAATGAAAAGGAAATGGATAGTTGCCTAAAAGCTGATCACAGTTCAAGATCCTAAATCAAAGGCAAATACAAGTCCCTGGCAGAAGAGCCTCATAGTGGCCAGTATCTGCTGAGAGAGGTGCCTGGTAAACCCCCATCTGCAGCAAAGTGTGGCAGCCATCTCTGTCCACAGAGGGGATGACATGGTTGACTGTAAAGAGAGGAGGAGGCCTAACCATGAATGAGCTGTATTGATTATTCTACTTTTCTGATCCTTGGGTCACAGGGCAGAGGACAGCAAGGGAGCACTTGCCAGGGCTTGATTTTCCTGTCGTCCCATGAAGTGGGGGACAAACTAGGAGCAGCCACGTGTAAGCTCTCCCAGGCTTAGCCAGAAAATCACTGTGCAAAACTTAGCTGTTCTTGCTAAAGTCATCAGATGGTCAGAGATTGTATAAAAATACATCTAAGACCATTCAAATTTGTCTGGTTACATCACTCAAACGTCAATGTGCTCTGTAGATATATGACACACAACTCTAGCTGTAAAAATATCTGGCAAATTTGACACTTCTATCCTCAGAATTATTATTATTATTAATCCTGCCTATGGCTAATGTTGAAGAAGGCTATTAGTATACATTTTATTTTTAAGAATAAAAGTTTTTTAAAGAACATACTACTCTTTTTAAAATTAGCACTATTAGTTGCTAGACATTTCATCTGAACCTCAGAGCAGTTTTATAAAAGGATAAAAAAAAGCCCATGTCTGGGCTTCCCAGGCTAATATTTGATGAGAGTACAAGTGAGCATAGGGAACACAGCTGGTCTTCTTCTTCATGCTCTTTTTCATTTAGATGGGAATTCTATGATGGAAAACAAAGAACAGAAACAAAAAACCAGATAACATCAGCAGCTTTTATTCACCTTTATTCCCTGGTTAAGGACGCTTATACATAACCTATGTCTTAATTGTATCTTGAAAGTTGAAGTTTGTGGAATGATGATCCCTGTATGGTAGCAATTTCAGAGAATTCCTAGTAAGACAAAATCAAGCTCCTCTTCCCATAATGACTTGCATCCCTTCCTTGATGAAGTGGATATGGTACCCACTCCCCCCAACTCCTGGAACAGAAAGACGTAAGTAATCTCTGTTAGTGTCCCCTCTGATAACAAGGCTTAATGATCATGAAATGGTATGGCCGTAAGAGACAGAGTGTCCACTGAACTAATCCATATCTGCAAGCATGACTTTCAATTCACAATTTCAAAATTTTCAATAAAAATATAATTGTCTAATTAATACTAGTTAGTGATTTCAGAATAAATTTTTCAGCCACTTTATTCTACATAGGACACTGGAAAATTATACCACTTAAGAGTTTAATGTTTCATGAATGCTTTTGTGAGCACAGCATGATTTTTAATAACCTGAGGCTAATGTTCTCTAAGCAAAAGTTATCATTTCTATGTTCAGTGATGTAGAACACTGGGCTCAAGTCTCTGACGTACCCTCTTATTGAACCAAATCCAAACATGTGTTCTGAGGAGGTTCTTGGCAGTTCTTCCAGAACACTGTTCTGTGTGGTGAGGGAACAGTCTTCTGGATATCGTGTTTCTAGATTATGAGGACAATAAAGCACACAGGTCTTCATCTTAATTCACCCACAATACGCGCCAGTGGGTTTAACCTTAAACTTTCTGCTGCCTACAACTTATCATTTTCAGCAGAAGAATTGAGAACTTTAAGACAAAATTATGAGGATGAATCTTGGCTCTGCTGGTTACTACTTTTTGTGACCCTGGAGAAATTATGTACATCAATTTCTTCGTTAAAAAAATGAGAACAATGGTGAAATATGCCCTATAGGGTTTATTTTGAGGATGAAATGCACATTTCTACATCAAGCATTTATAAGCACTTGGAATGAGCTTAAAATGATTACCAAAATTTCTGTTTTGAAAAATTATGTTCAAGAATGAGTTCTTGATGTAGAATGGATGTTCAATGTGTGTTTTTTTTTTTTTTTTTTTTTTTTTTGTGTGTGTGTGTGTGTGTTCAGCCAGACTGTGGGAGAGCTTTATGCTCCTAGCACAATGTTTTTACCCTATGACAAACTGTTCCTGGTGATTGTACTTGGATATTAAATATTTACATATATTAGTCAGGGTTCTCCAAAGAAACAGAATCAATAGGATATATGTGTGTGTATGTATACACACACACACACACACACACACAGAGATATATATATACGGAGAGAGAAAGAGCAAGAGAGAGAGAGAGGGAGAGAGAGAGATGTATTTTTAAGAACTACCTCATATATTGTAGGTCCTGGCAAGTTTAAAATCTTTAGGGCAAGGTAGTAGCGGGAGACTCAAGAAAGACTTGGTATTCCAGCCCTATTGCCAAGGCAGTCAGGAATCAGAATTCCCTCTTCCCCTGGGAACCTCAGTCTTTTTCTTTTAAAGGCTTCAACTGATTTGATGAGCAAAAGTTTGATCTCTTCTGACCCTATATGGATACCCATGATCGCCTTTTCTTCCCTAATCGCGGTGGCTAAAACTTCCATTACAATGTTAAAAAGCAATGGAGACAATGGGCAACCTTGTCTGGTTCCTGATCTGAGTGGAAATGATTCCAATTTAACTCCATTCAATATGATGTTCGCTGTGGATTTGCTGTAGATGGCCTCTATCAGATTAAGAAATGTCCCTCAGAATGGGAGAAGATATTTGCAGGTTATGTCTCCGACAAAGGTTTAATAACCAGAATCCACAGAGAACTCGAACGCATTAGCAAGAAAAGAACAAGGGATCCCATCACAGGCTGGGCAAGGAATTTGAAGAGAAATTTCTCTGAAGAAGACAGGTGCACGGCCTTCAGACATATGAAAAAATGCTCATCATCTTTAACCATCAGAGAAAGGCAAATCAAAACTTCTTTGAGATATCATCTCACTCCAGTGAGACTAACCTATATCACAAAATCCCAAGACCAGAGATGTTGGCGTGGATGTGGAGAAAAGGGAACACTTCTACACTGTTGGTGGGAATGCAAATTATTACATTCCTTTTGGAAAGATATATGGAGAACACTTAGAGATCTAAAAATAGATCTGCCATTCCATCCTATAATTCCTCTACTGGGCATATACCCAGAATATCAAAAATCACATCATAACAAAGATATTTGTACCAGAATGTTTATTACAGCCCTATTCATAATTGCTAAGTCATGGTAAAAGCCCAAGTGTCCATCGATCTATGAATGGATTAATAAATTGTAGTATATGTATACCATGGAATATTATGCAGCCTTAAAGAAAGATGGAAACTTTACCTCTTTTATGTTTACATGGATGGAGCTGGAACATATTCTTCTTAGTAAAGTATCTCAAGAATGGAAGAAAAAGTACCCAATATACTCAGCCCTACTATGAAACTAATTTAGGGCTTTCACATGAAAGCTATAACCCAGTTACAACCTAAGAATAGGG